>JAANYP010006088.1:0-131579 GCA_020465985.1 Centrapalus pauciflorus
AATACGGGAATACTTTATTACAATTGGTATCAGAGCTCAGAGGGGTGGATTTAAACTGATTCATATGGATTCTGCTGGGTTTTCTTGAGTGTTCTTCGTGTTCTTCCATTCCAACCGGTTAGATCTTCATTTTCCTTTGTTTTTCCGTGTTTCTTGTGTTATAATGGTCATATAAACACCACATTATTATTCTCTACTGATTTTAAGCTCATTTAGTTCCATATCCTTGTTAAAATCATCAAGAATCGGCTCTTTTCAAGTTTGAAAATATGGTTTTTTTTAAAGTGGGTTTTTAACGTGTTCATGCTGTTTTTAAGTGTTTTTTAGGTTATTTTAAATCACCAAAAGTGTTTAAAATAGTTTATAAATCATTTAGAACTATTTTTAGGCTTTAAAACTGATAAAAATCGAATTCTGCTCAGTTCTGCCTTAGAAATCGTAAAAAACCTGCTGTATTTCGGATCACTACTGTAGCATTTCGGACCACCTAGGCACCAATTTCGGACCACACATCACCCTAATTCGGACCTCATTTCGGTCCAATTCGGACCATACATAGGTGAATTTTGGACCCCCCATAAGCCTATTTCGGACCACAATTCGGTCCCATCCGGACTTCGGACCATCCGAAGTTCAGATCAGGCTTTCCATTTTTCACTGTTGAGACTTGTACTTAAATTTTTCCAATTTCGGACCACCCATTTCGGTTCATCCGAATTCGGCCCTTCCACTGTTCATCCGAATTCGGTTCATCCGAATTCGGCCCCTTAGGTCCATCCGAAATTAGGTTCAACCGAACTTGGTCCCCAACCGTATTACTGTTCATCCGAATTAGGACCCCTTCCGAACTTGAACCTCATCCGAACCATAGCCATCCGAATTACTGTTCATACATCCGAAATCATTCCATCCGAAATCAACCCATCCGAAATCAACCCATCCGAAATCAACCCATCCGAAATAACCCAATCCGAATTCGGTTCCCTCATCCGAAACACTGTTCATCCGAAGTCACACCATCCGAATTCAGAACCTTCTGTTTTCAGTCCAACCCATCCGTGTCCAGTTTCCACCTCTAAGATCTTCATATTCTTAATCAACACCCATCATCATAATGTCTCGCGAAGCTCTAGTACTCGGATCTGAGAACAGACCACCAGTTCTCTATCCCGATGAGTACGAACAATGGAAATCCCGGTTCCTTAAGTTCGTTGGAATGCAACCTCTCGGGAACCTAATGCTTCAATCTATATCCGAAGGACCCGTCATCTACTATCGTGAAATAGCTGCCAGACCTGAGGCTGACCCCCCTGTCCAAGCCTCTAAAGTTGAAAGAGACCCGGCAAATGACGCCGAGAGAGACCGACAGCACGCTGATAAGAGGGCAGAATATCTGATTTATCAAGCCCTCCCCACTGATATTTTGGTCGGTGTAGACAGTAAAATGTCTGCAAAAGAAACGTGGGACGAGCTGGAAGTCCAAATGCTGGGGGCAGATCTAAATGATCGTGCCAAAATAGAGGAGGCAAAGGCAAAGTTTACGGAATTCCGCGCCAAAGACGGGGAATCTCTGCAAGCCACATTCACCAGGTTCCGTGCAGTCCTTAACGAGTTGAACAAACTGCACATCAAGAAGGATAGGGATGATATCAACATCCAATTCTTTGCCGCCTTAGCCCCCGAGTGGCAGCTTGCATGTCGGGCAACGAAAAGAGTCCTGAACATTCTTGAGGTATCAATTAATGTCGTCTTTAAGGAGCTCAAGAAATATCAAGGGGATGTGGATCAACAGAAGCTGATGGCAAATCAATTGGCCTCTCTACTGCTATCAGCCAACACAGGGTTGAAACCGAATGATTCGCTAGCCTTGATCACCAACACGCAGATTCCGACACCATCCTTTGCTCCTGGTTCTTCGTCGTCTCAGTTCAGGTATGCTTCTCCTCCACGTGAGGTCTATGATGAGGAGGAAGCTTCGATACAGGAACAGATAGCCTTGTGGACCAACCGTCTCCAACAGCGACGGTTCTCCAACAAGACTAACAACCAACTCCGTTATGACACCGGTCCACGGAGGTACTCAGATGATAGAAGAGATGACCGACGCGATGAATACTGAAGGGATGGTAGGGATGATCGCCGATATGACGATAGACGCGACTATCGAGATGATCGCCGTTATGAAAGGCGAGATGATAGGCGTGATGATCGCAGGGATGACAGGCGGGACGATCGAAGGGATGATCGTCGGGATGACCGCAAGGAAGAGAGACGAGAGCCCGAAAGAAGGGACAGGAGGCGTGATGACAGCCGAGAGCATCGCCGGGCAGATAAGAGGCCGGCGGAAAGAAGAGAGGACAGGCCAAGACAAGATGAGCCGAAGGCCGCGGATGAACGTCTCTGCTACAAATGTGGCAAACCGGGCCACTTTGCTAGGGAATGCAAGAACAATTTCGACAAAGACGTTGCATACTACGAGAGAAAGCTCGAGGCAGCCAAGAAGAGAACGGATGCATTAGCCCTCGTCGCCCAGGAAGACTACTGGGATGCTGAAGATTCTGAAGACGAGGATGACAAGGGCAAGAATTGCTACATGGTTGATCGTATGGGGTTGGAGACATGTGCTGATTTCACTGCTGACGATGCAGATCATGCTGCTGAGGGGGAGACAATGAAAAATCCACCAGCATGTCTGATGGCTACAACCAACGATCCCGAATGCTCCACATCCGGTTCTGAGTCCAATGAGGTATATTCCTGTTACATTCCTGCACATGTAAATAAATTATTTGTAGATAATGAATGTACACTGCACACACAAATACTTGAGCTACAAGCTAGATTAAATGCTGAAACTGCAAGGTGTGTACAGGCTGAACATCAAGCTCAAACTTTGAAAGAATCATCTGAATTATATCATTCAAAATGGTTAACTAATCATAATGTTATAAAACAGATGTTAATAGAAAAAGTAGATGTTCAGGATAGGAATATATACCTTGAATCTTGCATGGAAACGCTTTCAAAAGAAAAACTCTCTTTAAAAGAAGAAATTTCTGTTCTTACAAAACAATTAGATGTGGTAAATGTGGAAAATATAGACAGTTTAGAAAAATACAAAATGATTGAAGAAGAAAGGATAAGTTTGTACTCAAGAATAAAGACCCTTGACGATGCATTTTTAAAAAGAGGTCAAACAGAACAAACTATCTATTTAAATCAGCCCAAAGAAACTAGGTTTTACCATTCTAAACAAGGAATTGGTTTTAAAAATCCTAAATATTTGGAAAAGGCACAAAATGTTTTACCTGTATTCTATGACATGAATTATATGGGAGCCGGTCTTAAATCTTTCTTTTTTGAGTCATCAAAAGAAGACCTGCCTCCGTGGCAGCTCAACAAACTTCCGGATCTGAGCGTCCCTTAGTGGAGCCAGAAATGACGGAAGGAAGACCTGAAGTGGCTCCATCAACGCCATCCACTTCAGGCCATCTCCCAATCAATCTGGAGATGCTAACGGCAGCATTACGTGCTGCCGGAGTGATTACCCGGGCTGACCTGGACGCCCAAAGGGAAGCCGCCGAGGAACGTCACACCGCCCTTCTTTCACTAATCAAGGGTAAGGGTGTCGCCTCCGAAGCTGGCCCCCCACCAGGTTCCCATTCAGTCCATCACAAAATATCGGAGCTGTCGGACAAACTTGATGCGCTTAACCGTTTGATTCTGCAAGTCCAGGAACAGCTCAATTCCCGAATGGATCGCCTGGAGTCGGCAATTGTTGAACTCCAATGTCGCACTCAGGCCGAAGCCCCAAAAAGAAAGCATGACGATCAGGACGACCCTGATCGTCATGAGGGGGAGAAGAGACGAAAAGTTCAATTTGAGGAGCCCATGCTGGGTATAGGGGGAGCAGAGACCACTGAGGGGTCTGAATTCCAGGGTTCAGGGGAAAAGAGTCAGGAGGCTCAGGAATATATGCTAATAGAAGACGAGCCCATGGTCGAGGGTCCAGCTCCACTGGATCCGATGACAGCTATGGTAGAATTTGAGGAGCCACACGAGAAAGTTGAAATCATATTGGTTTCTGATTCAGATTCCGATACCGAGGACAACCAACCCTTATTAACTCCTAAGCCTGAGCCTGAATCTCCAACGAAAAAATCCTCATCATCCTCTTTTGACTTCCTGAATTCACCACCTCGAGCTCATCAAGAAGAAATACTTTCATCCATCCAAGCTCCCCAGTCTTTAAAAGAATCCCACATTACCATTAGCCCCCCAAGATCCCCAAGCCCTCCACCAGTCCAACAAACCCAACTCCCAGGGTCCTCCCAAACAAAAAGGGTCGATTGCTTCGATAAAACACCAGAGGGCCCTGGCGTGTACAGAAAAGATGATTTATTTTGGGTAGATCACTATATAAAAGGCAAGGTTCATACACTGCCTCAGGAAGAAAAAGATCAAATGCGACAAGAACGGCGGGGGACTATTATAAAGCTTCTTGAAGCTAAAAAGGACGAAATCGAAGAACCCCCCGTTCAAGGCCTGAAAGAATTCCTGCAGAACTTTCCCCCGGAGCGGTTCCAAAATCCATATCTTGAAGAAAGGTTCAAGATGGTATTCAGAAAGAAACCTGGAGCCTTCAGCAGACGCCTACTCATGGAACTTACGAATGTCTCCAAAGCTGAACAGGCCGAATACTACCAATTGATGCTCCGGGAAAGAAGGTCTAAGGTGTCAAAATCAAAGATCAAAAAGCTCAAGACAATCACTATGTGCAAAAGAGCCAGAGTCTTCTATCCCTCCTACCAAGTGGAAAGAGAAGATGGGACGGGAGATGACATCTTCGAGTATGATCTTGACTTCATAAGTGTGGATGACGTTGAGTTCCTTCACAACAGTCTGAAAAATCGCATCAGGAAACGTCTAACGCACATGACCGCCGTAGGAGCCCTAGTACGAAGCATGAACCGCAGATCGATCATAATGTGCTTAAGAGATTTTCAGATGGCGATCGAGAGTGCTATGGTTAAGGTGGGCCTACGAGCACCGGAACAGGATAGTTTTCTTTTAGCCCATCACCCGGCCTACAGAGTTGTACTTTCTGGGGATCCGGGTGTCATTTTTGTAAACTACAAGGGCTACAAAAGGTATATGCGCTTTGAGGACCTTCCTTGCTATTCCGATGGTACACTTAGATTGGTTCGAGCTGCTCTTTCAAAGAAAGTACAAGATTATGATGCTCAACCAGATCCTGAACAAAGATGCTCTCCAAAGGAAATACAAGATACACTCAGCGGCATAGACTACCGGAACGAACGGCTACATACGAGACAAGTAACCAGACGCTTCGACGTCATCCTTGGTCTCCGAGAATCGACTGACCACGCCCGAGTTCCAGGACCTCCTAAGTGATCGAAAAGGGGGAGATTGTTAGATTTATTATTTCGATCCTAGGAGTTGTTTTGTAATATTTATTATCTTTGTATCTTGTGTTGTATTTAATTTCTATGTAGTTTGTTTATGTGTAATAGTCTAGGGGTCAATATTGCCATGTTGTGTAAGTTAATTAAAGGAGCCTAGAAAAGGCTCCTAGGGTTACTTTTCAACACACGGTTGACATTTTGAATATTATTACAGCCGCCACTGTTCACTTTGCTCTCAACATTCATATTGTCTTCTTCTTCATCATATTACATTTATTGAGCTTGTTTCTTCATGTGTATGATAAGAAAATCATCAAGGTGCTGAAAATATACGGGAATACATTAGTACAATATTGATTCAGCTTAGCATGATTAGCTATGTCGGTCTTTTGTTCTAGACCTAGCTATGTCACCAGTTCTATTGAACTTGGTATTGATGATTCCGATGCTCCCCCACGATGACAGCTGGTAGCCAACCCAACATAAGTGGATAGCTTCCACTAAAAGCGTGAGCGTGGCCTGGACATCATCCAACTCTATGACTACTATGTCTCAATCATGAGTGGCTGTAGCGGCAGTCAAGACATATCACGCTAGACTCATGATCCGCTTGAAATGCATGTAATCTGAAAATCTATATTCTCACTAAGCATTGCTTATAGTTGTTGTTTAAACTTTTTACAGGAAAAGATAAGGGAAAAACACCTGCTGGACCTAGTTCTTAGGTCTTTCAAGAATCAAGAATGAAGTTTTCTATAGACCACTTCTCAACAAACCTTCGGTACAGATTGGCAGACGAATTGTAGTGGTCTGGGTAGATTTGATTTGATTGTATGATGACATGAATTAGATTAGTCTTGTACCATTTATAAGTTTAATTTGAAAACTGTAATCTGTACTAAAATTGTATTAAACTTATCCTAAATGTTTGTACTGTAATTTGAAATTCGGCAATATAATTACTATATTTTAGTTATGATTGATATGATGTTGCAAGATGTGGAAGACAATGAGGACTGCCCCGTAAGGGGAGGTCTTCACATTAAAGCTTGATTTTTCAGTTTTTAAATAACCCAGTTTACTAATTATAACCAGATTCTGATAGTTAAATTTCACAAAACTAATAAAAAAAGTTTAATTAAGATTTTTTTAGAAAAAAATAAAATTAATGGACGAAAATGTAAAAATCGGAAAATGATGTGGTTTTTTCGTAATAAACTCGATACTCTCTCTCCCCCGTTTTTCTTGGGTCACACGCACACTCTTAGGTGTTGTTTGTTTTTTAAGAGGTTGATGTCTGTGGTCTACAGACTTAGCTGTAAAAATCTGCGGTCAGAAGAGGTGGCGTGGCCTAAAGGTCTGCAAAAGTCCGCAGACGCGGGAAGAGATCCGCCGCGAAAAGAGGTTCGTAGACGAGGGAAAACGTAAAAAAAACAAACACACTTTCATATAAAACATCTTCTCACGTCTTCGAGTTCGCAGATATAAAAGATTCGAACATCTTCTAACAAAAAAAAACAAGACCTTAGACACTCTCTCTATCGAAACTCCCTCTGATTCTCTGGCTTCTCCGATCGGCGACCACTGCCTGACGCCGATCTTCGCCGGCGAACACCAGCAACCACTAGGTCTGGCCATACTCGTCTCCACAACTCCTTCTCGTTCTCTCATCTCTCGCTCTCGATCTCTCTCCTCTCTGCGGCTGTCACAACAGCGCCGCCGCCACCACCGTTCCAACGCCACCACCACTCTGCGTCACTCCATCTCCTTCACGACTGCCACCACCACGCGGCATCACCACGACAACACTCACCCATCACTCTCTCTCACTCGACTGCCGCCACATTGCGGCCGTCCCTGCCGCCATAGGACCACCATTGCCACTGAACCTTAATATCAGGTATGGTTTCTTTGTTCTTTGTTCTTTGTTCTTTGATTTTTTTGTTTTACTTCTGATTCTTTAATTACAGCATCAATAAACATTAAGCAACATGTACATGAAGTTTAGGTAGGTTTTGGTACCTTGATTTGAATGGAAATGTGTCTGATTGCTTGATTTCCTACTGATTTTCTCGAACTGCACTTGAACGGCAGTTAGGGTTTTGTGTTGACGAATTGATTAGGGTTTAGGGCTTCGTTGATTAGGTTTATAAACGCTAATCTAACCCTGATATCAGAATTTGGGCTTGATTAGATAGATTTAGGTTAGTTTATCAGTTAAAGCCCATTTATTTTAGTTTAAATTAACTGAGTTGTATTAATTATCACTTAGGTCCCTCTTGGTCTCTTTCTTTAATTTAACTAATTTAACTGGTTAATTAAATAATTGTTATAATTCATTATAGTGTTAATATTATTTTAAGCTTTTAGAAATTTGGGTTATTACAGACAATTTGCTGTCACTACGTTTCTAAGTTCATACATTTTAATCTTTTTAAAAACAAATGGCACTGTAGAAAGTTCGAATACCTGTTTAAAGCAAGGTTTAGAGTGACTTATCATCCTAACCAAGGAAGGCCGAAGGGTTAATTTTTAAACTCGTCCACTGTTGGAAGTGTATACCAGTTACCGGCGGAGCTAACTCTCCACCGAGTGTCCATCCTTTCCACCTCTAAATCTTTTCAGTTTTCTGTTGTGAGCCATCTTTCCCAAGTAATCCTAATTCTTTTCACGTTTTTGCTATCAAATTTTGGTTTTAGACATTTAAAGAAACTAGGGCTATTTGTTATTATGTTGATGATTTGGTTGTTATTTAATGTATGCAAGGGCTATCATTTCTTAGGGAATGATAATCAGTTTGAAGTTGGGTGGGTTTTATGTTTCTTTTATATTGCACACAAGTGTTTGATGTTATTCTTCTGTATTGCTTATGTAGAAAGAAGGTGCACTTGTTTATGTATAATGTTGTTTACACCCATTAGAATTCAATTGTTGATAATGAGGAAAATCCAATGCAATTTACCTTTTGTGTAAACAAATACAAAGGAATAGTGTTATGTGCTGTATTAAAGGTGAGAACATTGGCTGATTATAGATGGCTGTTGAAGTGGAAAGACATGAAAATTATGAAATTCACACCGTTCAACGATTGTTGGGTTTCTATATTTCCAAGCAATGAAGATCTTTTGTAATGTGCCAATGTTTGTCAAACAGAAGCTATATGTGAAAAACATTTATTAGTCAAGTATATTGCTCTTTTTTTGGGTTTGCGAGTGTTATTCTGGTGCTTAAGTTTACCTACATGTGCATGTAGTGTTTATTTGCTCTATGTGTATATAGATCTTTTTATTATTTTCATACGCATTTACCAGATTTGCTTGAGATAATTCGAGAATCAGAATGAAGGTGAAGATCGTTTGGAGGAAAGTGCGTGATTATGTCCGATATGATTTGAAAGAAATTGCATTCCCCTCATCTTTACCTGATCCCCCTCATTTTAAAAAACGGAGAAAACTAACGTGGAAGGAACGATATTTGGTGAGTCTTCTTTTCTGTTTTAATCATATCTACATCCTTCATTGCTCTTGCTCTCATGTGGTAGTTTCTATCATGCAACAAGGATTCTTCAACGGAATACCCATTAAGTCAGTTAAGTCACAAAGAATAGTCACACATAGCTTACTGGATGAAGTTCTATCCCTGTTAAGTCCATTATGTCAAAAGAAATAGACAGACCCTCAGTTTAGGTTGAATCTCTATATTTCATTGTTGGTGGATGTGGATTTTATTAGTGTTAACTAGATTACCACTTAAGCGGAAAAGGTGTTATGTATTAAACAAATGAGGTTGAAGTGCTAGTTTTTCTTAAGTGATACTAATACCCCTGCCTCTTTTGCAAAGTTGTCTTTATGCAGTTTAAAAAAGAAACGACTAGTTGTTGAGCCCAAAATTACCCTAATTATACATTTATTTTGCAAATACTTGTCTCAAAGGGGTGAAGATAACTTTATAATATTCTAGAAGACATTGACAATTTACTCAAATAGATTGGAGTTTGAGGACACGAAATCCTGATAAGGTCCATTGTATGAACAGCTCCAGGTATAAACATATGAAGAAGTCAGTTATTCCAGATTACGCGTTTGGAAATAGATATGTAACCTTTTATAAACACAAACGTGTTTATGCTGGTTGGGCTACCAAGTTGTTACGAGCATGTGACATTACTCTTATAGTTATAGAACAGTCCAATTTAGTCTCACCACCAGGTTGCAACCCCGGTATCAAATCAACCTACTTCTAGAGCATCTGCAATCACAAGAACTTTGAGGTGCCTTACAATTAGCACAACATAATTTAAATTTATTTATGTTTTTATAATATTTCACATCAGCTTTTGTAAATTATTCTTTTTAAAAGCCAACTTCTACAATTGGAAAAGACTTTACAGGTCCTTATGATTAATTATTTAATTATAATTAGAGATACCTTAGGTGTAAAAAAAACTGTTCCTACTATACACCCCCTCCCCTCTCCTTAGTTCTCGGGTGATGAACCTGTCCGCCTAAAAACATCACATGCAATAGTGGTCTTTCAAAATAAGTACCATGTTGGCATCTCATTTCCACATCAGCCAAAGGGTTAAACGACCAGATTACAGATGCTCTTAGAGAAGTCAATCACAAGGCTTTGGGAGAAAGCTTGAAGAAATAGCAGACAAGAGGTCTTATACAACACACAAGAGGAGCTCATAAAAAGCAATCAAGGAAATAAAGGTTAAGCATATATATTAGAAGGCGTAGTTTACTGTTTTCTTTGTCCACACCATGTTGCAATTTGTTACCAAAAACATTAATTTCAATGAACAATCTCAGTTCTATGATATTAATGCATACATATTATGTCTTAGTCTTGACAAGATTGTCCAGTTGTTCTGGGTTTAGAATTCAAATTTAGGATTCATAAACTACTATGCAAGTCTTTATTGTTTGGTGACCATTCTCAGGTGCTGAAGGAAGCGACTAGACTTTATGCTGCCAGTTGGGTAAGAGATATAGGTCCGGAGCTGCGACCAAATGAATATAAAAAGAAGGGTAAATCAGGAGATGAACTTGATGGAGTAACAGGTTCTACAGGGAAAATGGAACCTTCAACATTGGAGGATCTAGGTAAAAAGTTCATATATAATCCTAGATTGTCTAATGAAGCTCATCCAAATTATTATGATTAAACTAGGTTGATAGGAACTTTATTTGTGATTATTATATGATTAACCAAACCTTTATATTAAGAAAAAAAAGGCACTAACTTTTCATTTTCTATTTTCTATATCTCAGACTCAGAGTGATCATACATCTTTTGGGGTAGTAAGTAGTAACAATCAGGTTTTTAAAACCAACTTAGGGTCTAGTATGATGGTGGAGATATTAAAGGGGTGTTTGGTACAGTGGAATCGTAAGGAATTGAATCGTTTAAATTTTACAATTTTTCAGATTGATGGTAGTTACACATAAATAAAGATTGACGAAGAAAAGGAAAGAAACACTATAAAACTCTATAGTCTATTCCCTTTCCATAATTTTCATTTCTTCCAATTTGACAAGGTAAGAACAGAATTGAAAATTATAATAAACTCAGTTCTTCACTTTACCAAACACCTCCTAATTGTTCAAGACAATGATACATGATCTTTGTGCATTTATGCTATGTAAGAACTAACATGCTTAGCTATGTAGTGGAAATGCAAATGTAAATGTAAAAGCATTTGTTTAAATTGCCGTATTTTTTTTTTTTGTCTAAAATCGTTATTTTGCCAAGTCAAACAAAAATCAAGCTTTTAAATAATTACACGTAATGAGATTCAGTCCTTCCTCATTTCCAGTTACTTGGACTTCATCTTTTTAGAGTAAAGCCGACCAATGTTCTGACCTTGTGCATCAATTGATGATTGTAGCTGTTGCTGCAAGAGGTGGAATGGAGACACTTAGGCCAGCTTTGCAACGGGTTTATATGACTAGAGCCTCTGCTTACAGAGATGCATTGAAGAGCTTCATAGAAGGTTACCAAGAAGGCATACAACAAGTAATGGAGAAAAAGGATAACTCCGAACCCCATCAAGAAAACGAGCCAAAAAAGTCGATTTGAGAAATTACCCGGAAAGCACAGGTGAATCTATCAACTCCATATGTAAGCTGTTCTTGGATCAGATGTTTCATATGTTTTGCTTTCCAATTATGATTTTAGTGAGTTTTTTTTTCAAGTATAAAACCATTTCATGGTTATAGGCTACTTAGGTGTTGTAGTTCCTTGTGCGCTGCGGACAACTATGAAGATAGTGAAATAAGCTTCTTACACAAGGGGTTATATAGATACCCTTAAACTAGGGTGTATATCGGAATGGGTTAAGGTAAAATTTGATCATTCAATTTTTAAATTTGTCCC
This sequence comes from Centrapalus pauciflorus, assembly GCA_020465985.1. NCBI lineage: Eukaryota > Viridiplantae > Streptophyta > Magnoliopsida > Asterales > Asteraceae > Centrapalus > Centrapalus pauciflorus. Next base: position 11,808 of record JAANYP010006088.1, read on the forward strand.
ATTTAGCTACTAAATTATTTTTTTTATACATGTAGCCTTTGAACTTTAGTTTAATGTTCAAATATGGGAAGATGATTAAAAATAATGGTTAAATGTGTATAAAATATAATAGTCTAGTGGTCAAATGTGTTCGAAATAGGATAGTTTAATGGCCAAATATGTACATAAATTAGTTTAGTTACGTAAAATAAGTTTAGTGGCTAGATGTGTAAAAACAATAATTTAGTGGTTAAATGAGACAAAATATGAAAGTTGGATGGTAAAAAATGATCTTAACCCTTTCCGAATATATGTTTAGTATGTATGTAGGCACGATAAATGTGGATGATCAACTATATCAATATGATCATCCCGTTTCCAAAATCCAACGTTTGCTAGGAAACTCGAAGAACATGGCTCTAGTTATGCGTCGTGTGTAAGAAGTTTTGTAGCTTTCTCGTTGATCGATCGACTGATTATCCACATTCATTCATGTATCCATGTCTTCAAGTACGATTGAACTCGTGCATGTTCGATAGAAAGAAATGGAAATGAATTTTTTTTTCTGGTTTGTTTGGCATGGAAGATGGAATTAAAATAATCAAATTTCATTTTCTTGTTCCCTTTTTTTCAGCTTCTCAATTCTCCTCAAAAGGGTGAGGAAAGGAACCAAAGAGATTTGGATTTTCTTTTAGTTGTGTCTGAGTTTCATTATGAAGAATTTATGTCATGAAAACTAATGTGGCGTTTGGTTCACGGAATGAAATTCGAATGAATTAGTATTTAATATTTAGTTATTAATATGGTTGATAGTGAAGGTAGAAGAGAGTCGTAAGCTTGTTGTAGTTGGCCCTAAAGGGAGAATCTTTCTGCTTGCTATTTCCCCGCATCCTTGCACGGCTCGTCTCGTTTTAGTATTGATTTGAGACGTAGGACTGAATATATTTTATTTATAGGTTGGAATTTGATTCATAAAATGTCAAATTCCTAGAAATAATGAAAAATACATAAAATTTAAAACATTCCACAGTTATAAAAAATTGTAAACAAGCTAAATTTAAAATACAACTCTATTGAATTCTATCACACGAATCAAACGCCAGCTAAGTTTAAAACTTATGGATTATATCTGTTGGTCTATAAAATGGTAAAACAATAACGATTGTGAAGATATTATAATAATTATAAGATGTAAATGAAAATAATTGAATTGGTATTTATAGATCAAAATTCTTCCAAGTATTTTATAAAAAACACTCAAATTATATCTTACAATTATATAACAGGTTTATTATGAGAAAAACTAACTATGTTTTTACGGTTTTTGTGTTTTCGTACATTCATATTATTTTTTTTTTTCTAGAAAAGTACATCCATGTTATTATTTTTGTTATAATTGAAATTGGGTTTATAAAAATTGAACTGGATTCTAATAACTAAATTTTACTATACAAAAAAAAAATAGCTTAAAAGACTTTTTTGAAATAAAAAACATGGAGAGATGAAAACGTAAAAATTGTGAAAAAATGATTTTTTTTTTCATAATAAACCATTTTTTATATAATAAATATCAAGAATTTACAATGATCTAAAATTGCATGAAGAAAAAACACTTTGAAAATTTGAATTTGTTAACATTCGTTAATCGTTATTACAATAAGGTTTAATGAAAAGAATATTTATTTATTTAAGTAGTATAACCTAAATTCTAAATTTAAGTAAATAATTGAAGGGTTAAGTACTATTTTGACCATTTAAATTTTAGATTTGTCTCATTTAGCCACTAAACTATTTTTGTCATTATTTAGCCACCAAACTGTAGTTTAGTGTTCTATTTTAGGAAAAGTAAATAAAACCAACGGCTAAATGGGTACACAATATGATAATTTAGTGGTCAAATCGAGACAATTATCGGTGCTTGAATCGGTAAAAAAAGTTTAGTGGCTAATATATATACATAAAATAGATTGATGGTTAAATTGAAACAAAAATTAGTTTAATGGCTAAATAAAAAAAATCTAAAAGTTTGATTATCAAAATGATACTTAACCCATAATTGAATGCCAAGGTGGGAATAATGGAGTAACAAGTGACGAAGTAATTATTTTTATTTGAGAGTAAGGATTTGAACTCTAAATTTGAAATTATATACATTTATATTTTATTAATAATCATTTATATTACTTTAAATAAGATGTAATGTAACATCCTCGATTTACTCCACAATGCTACGTAAATAACACGTCAATAGTAATATAATATAAATATAATAATATCTAACTGTTCCGAAGATAAGCACGTGGAAACCTCAATAATTTAAAACTTTAATTTATATAATAAGTCACGGTAAACCCTCTTTAAGTACATAATATCCGAAGTATATGAACAACCCATAAAATCGTAACTACCTATAAGAAGGTAGCTAGGAACTCCTCGTCGAAAGATGTAAAACCTACTTGGGTCCAGTAGGATTACTAGAACTCTGGTCACCTGAGATACACACATTTTAAATACAACAGTCAGCTAACGCTCGTGAGAATACAAGGGTTAGTACTACGATTATTAAAAACTCAGTAAAAGATAATAAAATCAGTAGTAAAGCGTACAACATTCTCGAACGAAGTATATGAGATCCCACAAGGTAGCTCAGAATAGATACTTATCCCGTGTGGAATAATCCACGTACCCAAATCCCTAGACCGCACAAAGCGGTCGTCGGTAATTTAAGAGGGAATCGTGAGCGACCCGAACCCTACCTAGCCGCGCAGTTTAATATCTAGGTAGCTTATGTGTTCAAAATTTCATATAATAAAAACAGTTCATAAGAAAGCTTTGTAATACATGCATGATAATAATGCTCGTAACAAAACTCGTATAAAAGCTCATAGTAATATCGTATAGAAAGTTCAGTCTAAAGATCACGCAAGTATTAGATAAATAATCGTACATGTATCTCAGAAAAACATGCAAACTCATTTGATCCATAAAGCTCACTCCTCAAGTCTCGGTTCCATGCCCGTATCCCAACCCTGTCAACTCGAGACTCTAGAATCACAATATAATAGCCAATATTACAATATAATACTCGAGACTCTATGCACGACTCTCAAGTAACACACACAACCCTAATACCCAAACACATACTCCGCGTAACCCAAAACCCTAGCCGGATCGCGGACACGCTCGGGTAATCGCGGTTGCGCTCAACAGATCTCGGTCGAGATCCTCATCGCGGCTGTGTTTATCTCAACGCGGCCCAAGCTCGACCCGTAACAGCCTGCGACCCATCGTTCCCCGTGCTTGTGGCAACCTGACCCAAACTCTTCTCAAGGAACGCGCTCTCAAACGAACAGAAGCAGGTTGCTCTGTTCTTCCCAGCCGGGGGAAAACTCCCCAAATCTCAGTTTCAACTCGTTGTAACTAATTAAATCAATACCGAATTTGCCGCATAATATATATATATATATATATATACATATATATATATATATATATACATATATATATATATATATATATATATATATATATATATATATATATAGAGAGAGAGAGAGAGAGAGAGAGAGAGAGAGATATATATGTATATATATATATATATATATATATATATATATATATATATATATATATATATATATATATATATAGAGAGAGAGAGAGAGGTTCCATTGAGAACTTTTGTGCATCGAGGCACAAAAGAACCTACACTGTCCCTTGGATGAAAAGAATATGTGGGTTAGATCATATGACAAAAGGGTAATTAAATAGAAAGTTTTATGCATCAAGTGCACATAATGAAATTCGTTGAGGGGTAAAACAGGAATCATGCAATCCTTATTTAATTATTACACTTCCAAAATTAACAAAAATAATACAAATTCAAAATATATCAAAATACATGCATATCGTTCATCTATTCATGCATATCGTTCATCTCTTCCAAAAATAAATCATGTATATCGTTCATCTATTCCAAAATCAAAATACATTAAAATACAAACATGAATCGTTCATCTCTTTATGCATATCGTTCATCATCAAAATACATGCATATTGTTCATCTCTTCCAAAAATAAATCATGCATATCGTTCATCTCTTCCAAAATAAAAATACATCAAAATACAAACATGAATCGTTCATCTCTTCATGCATATCGTTCATCGTTCATCATCAAAATACATGCATATCGTTCATCTCTTCCAAAAATAAATCATGCATATCGTTCATCTCTTTCAAAATCATCAAAATACATCCTTTTTATCTTTGAAGGTGTTCATCATTCAAAAATGCACCATTTTATCGCGTTTTTCATTGAAGGTGTTCATCATTCAAAAATTTATTATGCATTCAAAAAATGCGGTGATTATTGGCCGTAGAGAGAGATGACCGGTGGGGAGGAGGACGGTGGTGCAACAGTCATGAACCGAGATAGGGAAAGGGAGGTGGCGGGTGGTGCGATGGTGGTGGAGTTACGGTGGTGTATCGAAAAATAAAGGAGATGACAATGGTGTGCACGTTAATATTGATGACGGTGGAGAAAAGGTCCACGATGGTGGTGGTGGTTGGTGGTTGACGATTGCCGGTGGTGGTGGCGGTGCTATAGTGGTGTGTGGCCGAAGATGAAAGGAAGCAAGAGGGGGCTAAGAGAGAGGCGGGAGAGAGAGATAGAGAGAAAGAGAGAGTGGTTTTAGGAAAAAAATTAATGATGATTTTTATACCAAAGTTATCTATTAATTATCTTAAAAACATTTAAATTCTAAAATAATTTTCATACATATAATATCCCCTAAATGCCCTTTGTGCATCCTTGGTCAATAGTCCGATGCACAAAAGTTCTCAATGGTGCCTCGATGCACAAAAGTGCTATATATATATATATATATATATATATATATATATATATATATATATATATATAGACACACACCCCCCCCCAATTAAATTCGTTAACAACTAATAACTCAAGATTCAAAATTTGCAGCTCAACCAACTTGATGATGAATTTGTAGCTAAATCACAAATTAGAGCTGGATTCTTGCTGCTTGTTGATGCTGAACCAAGTAACACACACACACACACACCTTTTAGGTGTGTTTCGTACCGAGTATGAAATGTAGAGAAATAACAACAGAGAATGTAATTGTAAAGAAAAAGAATTAGTCTGGAAAATGATAATTGATTATCTGTTTGTTAGAATAGAGAATTCAAGAGTCAATTCTCTTGTTTAATTGTTTCAAACAGAGAAAAGAAATAAATTTCATGTAACAACTTTATCTTTATAATTTATTTTTTTATTTTGATTTTTATAAAATATGTTGATCAATTTTAAATAAATTTTATAAAGGGTTAATTTTGAAAAAACCACATGGACTTTCATGCAATTATCGATTAAGTCACTGAATTTTTTTCTTGAGTATTTAAGTTCCTAAAAAAGTGGTCTTATTCAAAACTATATATATTTAACCTGCCACCTTCTTAATAGGTAAAACAATTAGTTCTTTGAATAGTTTATTACTAAAAAAACCAACTTTCTTTTCCTATTTTCACGATAAAGTCAATGTATTTTTTTTCTTGTTTATGTCACTGTACCGTTTACCGGTTAGTGACATGCTAAACATGTCAAATATATAGTTTTGAATAAGACAACAATTTTCAAGGGACTTCAACACTCGAAAAAAAAAAATATGGTGACTTAATCGATTTCATGAAAGTTCGTAAGGTTTATTCAATATTAGCCATTTTATAAACACCAAATATGTTAATCCAAAATAAATTTTATAAACATCAAATATGTTGATAAATCCAAAAACAACATTCATATATGTTGATTTTTTTTATATTGCAAGAATGAAACAAGCAAAAAGGTGCATAAACACCAAATGTTGATCAATCCAAAATCAACATTCATGTATGTTGATTTTTTTTTTTTAAATAATGCAACATTCAAACAAGCAAAAAGATGTGTAAGTTAATAATCAAAGTTCTACAATCATAACAAAAAACTAGTATTAATTAATTAATTGTTCAGATAATATATAATTTTGTAACTACAAAATGTTGCTTGAATAGTTAGTTAGATGATCGAAAACCACTTGATGTGATTCAACAAGCTAAGCTACGACCTGTATATATACTCTTAAATTTATTCTCCTTCGAGTCCTGTCACCATGGTGCATCATGAGAGATGAATCATTGGAGGTGGCCTTCGTTTCACAGTGGTCGTTATCAGGATAGTTATGCCTAGGATGTCGGAGTGGGAGCACCGCCAAGAGCTACAAATGTGAATAATCCCCTAATTAATCGCTAAAGCGCATCCTGCATTCATGCTACAGCTGCCACAAAAAGAAAGAATAGTTGGTATGCAGTTAATATAAAGTATAAACATACATATATAAACAAACATTTGCATACGATGTCTAGCTTCTTTGATGAACTCCAACACGGTTTTTCTAAGCAGTTATTCCTCATCAGCCTTTTGCAAAAAGGGCTCAATCTCATAATCAAGCATAAAGAAACTACAATTTTGTAGGGCATTAATCTCATAATCAAGCATCAAACACTCGTTCCCGACATGAGATTTTGGCTGTCTATATATGGTAATGGTATGCATGCTTGAAATGTTGGCTCAATACAAATGGATGATGGATTCGCAAACGACAGCCATTCTTACCAACTAAATATAAAAATGAAAGAAGAGCAATTATTACTAATGTAATTAATTGCAATATAATTCTCTTGCAACAGCAAACTTATAATCATTATACAAACAAAGAAACACACGAACCCATAACAAATTGGTGCATTATTTATTAGGAAATATTGCTATTAAAAAAGATGAAATTTGAATTGGATACTTGCTGTCATTTGCAGAAAAGGTTGAAGGTTCGGGTACTTGGTTATCGGTTTAGTTCAGAATTCTCTAATGAGAAGCCTTTGTAGGGAATCTGAAGCATGAATACAAAAAGGAACGGATATGTCAGAAGGCAAAATAAAGTATGTTTAAACAACACTTTTTGAAGCCACAACATGAATATGAGATTAAAAAAATCGAACAATAACTTTTGAACATAAATATGAAACTATAATATAAACTACACTATTTTGTTAGTTTTTTTTTTTTTTATCTTCATGAGAACATAATTGTTCAGTTGGAAAAAGTAAGAAAGCGATAGGGAAATACCCACAAGGGCAAGCAAGATGTGGCATTCCGATCAACAAACACTTATGATTAATTGATTTTTATTTTTATTCTTATGTGTATGTACACCAACTTGATAAACAAAAATGTTCATGTATAAATGATGCTACAGAAGCATGTGTGGAAATTTTGTATCATTATAGACTGCAATCGCTTCAACATATCTTGTTTCTTGCTCTCATTTATCCGATAATCCGACATACCATAAAGTTGAACAACAATTCACAAGCCTGCCAACAATTCATAGTAAGAACAGATCAATCGAGAAACCTTCATACAGGAATACTAATCGAGAAACCTTCATACAGGAACACACCTTCTCTAACATCATGGATAACAAGGTCACTAGGTAGCAAATGAATGAATGATGAAAACTTAACACCCATGTGCATCAACATGCCATGATACCCCTTTCATAACTACCACTTGTTTCTTGGACTGCTAATTTATCACATGCAAGAAAAGATACTTCAGCTCTACAAAATGGTTTCACAAATGAGCTTGGTTCATGAAAAAATACCCTTGCATTTCCTTAGTATCTTAATGTTTCTAGATTAAATGTATCTATAATTTTTCAGCCCTACATAAAGGGTTCCAAGTTGTATCAGAGAGATCATCTTTTGAGTATTAGAAATAAATCAGCTTTTAAAGGCACTTATAGTGTCCAAACGAAAGATTCAATGCTTGATTGTTGTTATTATGGTGCTGTTGCTTTACCGCTAATAACATCAACCTGCACTAATTTGATTAATCAAATTTAGAGAATTTCCCTTCTTATTAAACCAATAAGCCTGATTTCAAATGTCATCTACATGTATTATACATCATCAAAGTTGAGGTGTTGTATTTTGATTAAGGTGCATGCATAAAGATAAACAAAATGATGCAAGATGGGATTTGATTCTTATGAACAAAGAGATATAACATCAATATAATCAAAATCTTTCAAATGAAGCATACAATTTTGAACATAATATAAGGTTTGAATCAAAATATGTATCCGAAAATATGGGTTTAACATAATATGAACTCAAAAGACAAATAGAAAGAGAGAGACCTTGATCGATCTGAGAGAGAGAGAGAGAGAGGTTGTGTGTCGCCGTTGCCGGAGAAAGAAAGAGAGAGATCGACGAAGATCCTCTGTCGCCGTTGCCGGAGGAAAGAAAGAGAGAGACTAGGGTTTAGGAAGGGGGTCTAGAGAGTTTGTACCACCAGGCTCTAAATAAATCAATAATTAACAAGATTATAATATTATATAAAAATTAATCTCATAACCCGGTTAACTCATAATTTCGTCACATGACGGTTTCACGTAAACTCAATAATTCGTCCAACTCAATAGTAATATTTAATTCAACCCAATCAATTAATTTCACGTACCTTTCCCAAAATTGAGATGTTACATGTGATGTAACATTCCAATTTTGAGTAAGGTACGTGAAATTATTTAATTGGGTTGATTTCAATATTAATATTGAGTTGGGCGAATTATTCAGTTATACGTGGAACCGTCACGTGATAAGATTTTGGGTTAACCGGGTTGTGGGATTAAGTTTTATAAAAGATTACAACCTTTGTTATTATTAATTAATTTGGGACCCGGTTATATAAATTTGTGCTTAATGATAACAGGATCGGATATTGGGTACCGAGCTGAGTTTAAACCCAAAACGTATATATATTGGAGCTTGTTGCTAGCTTGCTTTCATTAATTCCATTTCCCAAACCAGAAATTGAGTGTGTTTGTGTGTGTACTTGAATTCCAGCAGCAGCAACTAAATTGAAGGGTTGAGTTGCAAATCTCAGTCACAAATAATCATCATCATTTTCAACTTGTACTACTAAGGTTCAAGTAAGTGTTTGAGCTTAATTTTGTGATGTTAAGGTTGTTAATTGTTGCTGAATATATGAAATGAGTCCATAAAAGTTTTTGCTTAAATTCGTGGGGAGTTAAACGAGTTTCATCAAGTGGAAAATGATTTGGGGATTAAAATCCCCGGCTGTAGTGAAAACAAAGCAGAACCGCCTCTGTTCGTTCGTGAGCGCAACCGCGACCATGGGATCGCGGGTCGCGATGTTCTTGGGATGAGCCCGGGCCACGTTGTGACGAGCACAGGGCGCGATGGGGAGCGCGACTAAGATCGAGGGAGCACAACCGCGATGGTCAGCGCGACTGCGACCGTATGAACGCGAGCGTGATTCGGCTAGGGTTTAAGGTTAGGGTTTTGGGTTATATGAGTCTCGTGTTTGGGTATCTGGGTTGTGTGTGTTACTTGGGAATTGTGTATAGAGTTACTGAGCTGTGATTGTGATACCGGGTTATCATATTATGATTCTAGGGTCTCGAGTTGATAGGGTCAGGATACGGGCAGGGAACCGAGACTTTAGGAGTGAGACTTCAAAGTCAGATGAGTTTGCATGTTTTTTTGAGATACTTGTACGATTATTTATTTAATACTTGCATTATCTTTTACTGAGGTTTCTTACAAGATTACTATGAGTTTTTTACGAGTTTTATTATGAGTATTATCATGCATGTATTACCGAGTTTTCTTGAGAACTGTGTTTTATTATATGAGATTTGGGACACACGAGCTACCGAGTTACTAAACCGCGCGGCTGGGCAGGGGTCCGGTCGCTCCCGATTCTCTTTTGAGTTCTTGACGTCTGCTTTGTGCAGTCTAAGGATTTGGGTACGTCGATTCGTCCACACGGGTTGAGTAACTATTTTGAGTACTTGTTCACTAGAGAACATTGAACACTTTGCTACTGAGTTTACTATCTTTTATTGAGTTTTCATAATCGTACAACTAACACTTGCATTGTCACCAACTTTAGCTGACCGTGTGTTTTAAATGTGTGAATCTCAGGTGACCGGAGTATTAGTAGGTCTGCTGAACCCAAATAGGTTTATATCTGCAAAGTTCGAGGAGTTTAGCTACCTTTCCTAGAGATAGCTATATTTTGGGGTTTGTATATACATGTTTCGGATATTGTGTAGCTTAACCAGGGATTTCCGTGACTAATTATGTAAATTAATGTTTTAAATTATCGGGGTTTCCACGTGTTCATATTGGGGATAGCCATGGTTGTAAAAGTCGGCCAAGGCGGCCGATTAGTCGGCGCCTAGGCGGTGATCAGGACACAACCGATACGCTTTACCTGTGGTCGGCCTAGATTAGTCGGAATCGGTGCTAGGCGGCATCAGGCAGTGATAGGCAGACTTAGGTGGGCCTAGGCGGTGTTAGGCGTCACTGGATCTGGTCACGCTCTCTCATCTCTGCCTCTCTCGTCGATCTCAATCTGGCCTCCAGCTGACAACAACATTGCAATTCTCTCTCTCTCTCTCTCTCATCGTTGGTCTCTCTCTCATCGTTGTTCTCTGTGACTGTCCGGTGGTATGGTGTGGTGAAGGAGAGCGACGTGAAGAAGTTAGGGTGGAGAGAGAAAGAGTACATAAAAATTTAAAAAGTAACATGGGCTTTATGTACAGGACTTAGGGCTTTTAATAATAATAATAATAATATTTATACTTAGATTTTTAATAATAATAATAATAATAATAATAATAATAATAATAATAATAATAATACTTAAATTAAGTTATAATGTATCTTTTAATTAAATAAAATAAAATCGTAATTTAATTATTGGTATTCCTATATAATTTTTAGTATTATTAAACATATATTTTGGGTATTTTAATTATTTATATGTATATTAAGTATTTATAAACATATTGTATTTTAATTCTAAAATTTACATACAAAAAGTTCAATCCAACTACTCTCCGATTAATCCCCGCCTAGCTGATTAATCGCTAGTACCGCCTAGTGAATTTTACAACACTGGGAATAGCTAGGGACTACTATATTATAAATCTGTTGACGTGTTATTGGGAATTAGTTCGAAAGTGTTACATGTAAAATATTTAAAAACATGGAATTATTTTATTTCATAAAAATGTATGTTTGATTAATATTTATAAATATTTAACAAACTGATAAAAGTATTTATCTTCAATTTCCAATTCGATCAAACTTTGATCAGAACTCGAACACTTTAAAACGGATTAAACCTCTCGACCAAAACCATTTGGCCGAATCATTGGGGTTCGAAAACCCTATCCCTTGGCCAAAAGCTCCATATCCAATCCGTATTCCGGTTTTCAATCTCGACTTTAACTTTAATCAGATTAATTTGTTTCCAAAGATTCAAATCTTTTGAATTCATCATGACTCATGACCAAATCGCATTTGACGAGTGTGATGGGGGTTCGAAACGCACACCCTTGGCCAAAAACCACATAAGGTTGCAAACCCTATTTAATTATCGATCTTGGTTGCAATTTAAACACTTTAATCGCTGAAGTTTCAAACTTTCTGGATTTATTACGATTAAGAAAATGAATTGATAAAAACAGTTTCTCATTAACTAAATGTGACTCTAATACCACTGAAGGGTTTATTGTAGCTTTTTTGAAAAGAATCACAACGGATTTGGAAAAACAATAAACCATTCCGGATTCATCCATCAAATATTAAACATGCATTCGGCATAAGGTAAATGTACCTATTCTATTGATCAAGAAAAAGAATTGTCTTTGTCTATCAGTGATGACGTTGTGAATGTGATACTAGTTCTCGACTCGTGCAAGGTATCATTTGATCAGGGGTGACAATTTCAGCCCGTTCAAGCAAACGGGTTGAATGAGTCGACGACCAAAATACAAAAAAATTAACATGATATTAAATTTAATTCGAAAAAACACTTTGTTCAATACATCATTTTCTAGAAATTCACGTTTTAAAAAAATTGTGTTTACTTTAGTTTTTTACTACATGTCATTTTATCATCCTGTCCGTTTGACCCGTTGGATCGAAATCGTCACCGTTACATGACTACATTTGATAAGTAAAAATATTTGTTATCTTAACCCTGGTTTTAAAATATTGGTCACATATATGATATATACATATTAAATGGCACATGCCTGCAAGTCACTCTCAAATTTATCATTTAAATATGATTGACATTCCAAGTGATGAAACTATTTATCATATTTCTATGTTATACAAATTTTAATAAATTTTATGATGTGGTTATGGCAGATGGTATGTAAGTATTTTAATTAAATAAAGTAAAAAGGGTAACCCATCCTCTGGGGGCGCCCCACCGACCGGTTCCACGCCCAACGTGAAGGAGGTAAACAACGTAACCCATGGTTTAAGGACATGTATAAAGTAAATATACGATGAAAAAGTATTACTATAAATTATACCTTTAAAGCTTAAAAACAAATTTACAAACTAACAAAGTATATATAAATTAATTTATAATATATTATAAATTAAAATAAACCAAAACAACGTACATCCAAATAAACTAATATTTAAAATACATTGATTTAACATTCAAACAAAAAAAAAAGGCAAACTTAATAAAAAAAATGTTTGTTTATAAGATATCAAGCAAGTTAGAAAAACTTATAATCGTAATGAAATAAAAACACATGTTGAAAGAATACCTAGTTCAGTATGACTTAGTGTCCTATTTAATATAGAAAACAAGAACTATGATGAATGAAGGATGTTATTTATGCTTTGGTTATAGGATTCATCATGAATGGTGTGTGAGGCGCGCACACACGCTATTCCCACCCCCTTTTACTAGACACTCCCACTCTAGCGTGTCACGTCCGGTGGCGGACCAAAAAAAAAATTTATACGGGTTGGAATTTAATAGCTACGATGGTGCAAGTGTTGGAAAAAAGTGTGAATTTTTCAAAGAAAAAATGTATTTTCCATGTTTTTGGACCAAATATAATATATAATTGTGAAATATATAATTAATATTTTGTGGGTTTGTATTCTCCTTGAAAAGAGGATTCCAACGATATAAAGAACGTCTAAAACGGAGCTAAGATGAATGAGATTTCGATGCTCAAAGATTGGTGTTTGGAATGAATGAAACTCCTTCTAGTGGGAGAACTTGAGTCCCATATAGGATGGAAGATGGAAACCAAAGTGAGTTTATAAGGAGGAGTTTTCAAAGCCATGACAAGATTGTTTGTGGTTTTACTCTAATGTCTAACGCGTGCAAGTGGGGGTGCAAATCTTGGACTCCGAAGGCAGCCTTTTTATTGAACTCGTGTACGCCAGCACCTGCGGACACTAATGCAACTCCGAAAATCAGGGCTCGAGCGAAACAACCTTTTTACTGAGGGTTCGAACTTTAAAAATCATGGGGGTCAAAAAAATTTAGCTATATACATAACATGTAAATTGAAAAATTTATTGGGGGCGGTTGACCTTACACAATACGTGGGTCCGCCCCTGGTCACATCAACTCCATTAACCAATCACAATTCAAAGAAAATATTAAAATATTAGAGAAAACGTCACAAGAGGACTATGTGAAACTTGCACATCCACTAGAAGGTATTGTTTTAAACGTTTGTTCACACCATGCACATTCACATCTACCTTTTCAAGTACATATGATTCTTAAGGAACTAGAAGACGTGAATATTTGATTTTTTTTCACAAATAATGGTGGGTGGGGTAGGATAGTTGTAAGGATGGGTGCCTGGGGTAAGGGTAAGGGAGGATGCGATGAGTGAAAGTAAGGGTAGAAAGGATGGGTAAGGTAACGAGTTGAGTAAGATATGGTATGTAATCTATGTATAGGTATATAGGCTAGGGTGGGTTAGGTTAAGATAGAGAAATATAGAATATGTGTGGGATGGGATGGAAGTATGGTTATTTAAGTTAACAAAGAGTATAAATGTTTGGGGAAGTGAGATTTGAAATGTAAGGGATAGGGGTGAGCAGTATTTGATTTGGAATCGAAGAAACCGAAAATCAAACCAAACCGAATTTGATTTAGACCTAACCAAATATTAAATTCGGTTTTCGAATTGGTTTTAGACCAAATCGAATTTTAAATTAGGTTTATGGTTTGAATTATGATTTCTCTAAGTATAGACCAAACCAAACCGAATTACCGAAAAAAAAAATTAAATGTTTGTTGAACATTATGTATGTATGTATGTGTGTATGTATGTATATATGTATGTATGCATGCATGGGGTACCGGGGAATCATATATATATATATATATATATATATATATATATATATATATATATATATATATATATATCTTTCCCACATTAATTAATATGGGGTAAAAATGGTATTGAAAAGTTTAAATTAGAATCAAAGCATCTGTGTATCCCATGAAAATCTCTATTTCAGTTAATATCATTCCTAACACTCATACTGAACATGTGCAATGATGACACTTCATAAACCACGATTGAACATGTTCAATAATGTCAATATTGGTTTATCACCAAAACGGTTAACAACGACTAAAAACACAATAAACCCCAATTGCACATGTTCAATAACGTGTAAATGAAATTGAACCTTCATGAAAGGTTTAAAGAAAATAATAAATACCATTATTTGACACATCCGGTTGAACGTGTTCACTAAAACCCATTGTCGAATCCGATTGAACATGTTTACTAAAACCCATTGTCCAATCCGATTGAACATGTTCATTAAAACCCATTTTGAAATTTATTATAGATTTGTTATGGAAGTAAATCCCTATAATTAAGGGATCTATTAATTTCTTAGTTGTGATCCATTGTTTAAGATAAACCTAATTGACTATATTACCCTTTTAAACTTATAACCAAACATCGGTGGACTCCGGTTCCCCAGTGTACGTAATATGGTATCCCATGGATCCCGACCCAATATATATACATATACATACATACATACACACACACACACAATATATATATATATATATATATATATATATATATATATATATATATATATATATATATATATATATATACACACATACTTGTTTATTCAATTCTCATATACTAAACATGAACCCAAGCTTTTATATGCTTTCTATGACATAGACCAGGAATGAGTTTAGCAAAGCCCCTGTGTACTTCTTTATATAAGGAAGAGAAGTCTGATCACATATTTGAAACAAATCCACCAGATTATCAGACAAGACAGATTCCTACAACTCATTCTAAGAAGGGGCAATATCATCATGTCCGTGTTGAACCAAGATTATGTCGTTGATGTAAGAATCAAATGCATGGAATTTTATCCCTGATGAAATAACATGTTATACATGCAGGCAGAAAGGGCATAATAGAGAGAGTTTTCCTTTAAAAGGAAAATGTCGGAAACTAGGTCATCAGGATAATGTGGAAAACTAGGTCATCATGCTCATCAATATAAAATACAGCACGACAAATCTGATATCAGTTATTTGATGAGCGAAACAAGATGAAAAAGTACGGGTGCTAAATAGACAGTTAAGGTGTTTAATGAAGCCTTGGAAATATCAGCACTTGTAATAAGATATGTACTTATTGACATCATCAAACCATATACCAAAACAATGGAGCCACAAGTCAAACTCCAATTCACTATCAAGATGGTCCAGCGTGACCCTTTCCTTTTTCCTGAAAAGGTTAACAACTAAAGGGGGTCAACAAAGTTGAGTGAGTTGCTAGGTTAGTAAGGATACATAATATACATGCATGCAACAATAAGCAACGAGTATGTTCAATAACCAATATGATCGAAAGCTCAATCTAGGCTTAGAGCTAGCCTAACATATTGCTCAATTTAGGCATAGAGCTAGCCCAACATATTTCATGGATATCCAGGTGATGTCAAATGAAAGTATATCAAGTATGGTGAGGTACAAGGTGCCTCACATAAGCCCAAAGGATCATACATGCGAGAATTAAGAGTAAATATGCATCTATTATCAAAATATCAACAATTAGCTCAAGAATGTGTTCAACGAGAACCCAAGATGAAACCAATGTTATACATAAATATAATCCAGAACGTAAAAGAACTCGAGGTCTATAAGGAAATTAGAAAGAAAGAACAGACATGGATAAATATCAGAAAGTAATATCAGAGGGTGAATCAACTTCATTAAAAATCATCCAAGCATTCTGAGTCATAGATTTACTTGTATTACATACATGTTATGTGATATGGTGACTTGCTAAATATAGTATCTCGATTCTATTGCTTATCAATATTATCAGATGCATAACAGAGAACTAACTCGGTGATCATAAACATAAGAACATAAGGAATTATCTCCTACTAACTCAATTATGGTTAGTTTTGATTCTAGCTAGGTTTGGGTTTATAGTTGAATATCTCCTACTAATTTAATATAAATTGGTAGCGATGCTTACTCCCCGTGCTAATCTCCTACATACTTTGGGCGGAGTATGTACTGATGCTATGAACAAAATGTTGTGCTTGTGTTAATATCCTAAAGAGTTAATCTAAAGCTAGAGCGATGCTCTTGAATGATGTTTATCTTCTACTTGTTTAATAGAGTTCTCGTGACTAAACATGATTCTATAATAATAATAATAATATATATGTAATGTTGATTCTCCTACTAGTTTACAAGTAACTAGTAGAGATGTTGTAACGAAATTAAATAATCATGTGAGTTGACGAATCACAAGGCACTGTATACATTATATACAGAATTGTATTAGTAATCGTATGTTATTAAAGTTTAAATATGGCATATATTGAGAATATAAGATGGTAAGTGACAAAACAAAGACAAGTCTTTTAATGAATTCATTGGTGATCATATAGATCTAAATTCTCAATAAGCGTAAAGTTTACAAATGTTGCTTTCCTCTTTTCAGGAACATGTCAAGCTTTTTTAGTTGCAGCTACTAAGACAAACATAATTGAAGGGGGAGTTCATAGATTGGTCGTGGTCGCTCCTCATCTTCTGATGTTGCTTTTAATGCTGTCCGATCTTCTGATTATTCATCATCAATTGGTCGTGGTCACTCCTCATCTCGCCGTACTTCATCTCAAGGTAGGGGTCGTGGTTCTAGACGCCCTCCCCATTATCAATTGTGTCGAAAGACAGACATTATGCGAATAAATGTCCTGATTTACATACCTTTTCTCGTCAAGCTCCAGCTCTTGATGCTAATCTCGCAGAAGCCTTTCAATCACAGTGTCATTTTTCTGATTCTTCTCTAGACTGGTTTGCTGACACCGGGGCCTCGACACATGACTCCGTCATCTACAAACCTTGATGCTACTACTCCTTATTCTGGTAATGAATCTGTTTTTTTGGTAATGATGCTAGTGCTTGTATATCACATGTTGGCCAATCATCTTTATATCCAAATGTTTCTCTGCTTGATGTTCTTGTGGTTCCCAAACTTACCAAAAGCCTTCTCTCTGTCAGTAAGCTTACCCAAGATAATCATGTTGATGTTTTATTTTCTGACTCAATGTTTCTCATTCAGAATCGTCATTCAAAGGTCACTCTAGCTCAAGGAAGACTTAAAAATGGTTTATATGTGTTAGAGCAAGGACAACAAGCATTCTTGGCAAACCTCTCTTCTAGGCGTTTACAAGCTTCGTTTGAACTTTGGCATAGTCGACTTGGTCATGTCTCTTATGATATTATTTCAGTTTTAAATAAGTTGGGATGTTTGTCTGTTAATTCTGTTTTACCATCTCCAACGATATGCTCTTCTTGTCAATTATCAAAGAGCAAACAGTTATCTTTTGATCTTAATTTAAAGCGTTCATTACATGTCTTGGATGTAGTTCACTGTGATTTATGGGGTCTTTCACCTGTTGTGTCCATGGATGGTTTTCGTTATTATGCTATCTTTGTTGACGACTTTTCCAGATTTACATGGTTTTACTCTCTTAAGGCTAAGATCTTTACAATGTTCTTAAAGCATTTGTTGCCTTAGTTCAAACTCAATTCACATGCACCATTAAAGTTCTTCAATCTGATGGTGGAACGGAATTTACAAATGACCAAGTTCGTACTTTGTTATCCGCCAATGGTACACATCATCGGTTATCTTGTCCTTATACACATCAACAAAATGGCCGCGCAGAACGAAAACATTGCCATATTACTGAAACTGGTTTAGCTATGATGTTCAATGCTTATATTCCAGCTACACTCTGGACACATGCCTTTAGCTCTGCCGTCTACATCATAAATCGTCTCCCAACAAAGCTTCTTGACAACAAGTCTCCATATGAACTATTGTTCTCTTCTAAGCCTGATTATGGAAACTTTCGAGTGTTTGGTAGCCGTGTTTTCCCGTATCTCCGGGATTACTCTTCTCATAAACTTGCTCCACGAAGCGCTCCGTGTGTTTTTATCGGCTATAGCACCCAATATAAAGGCTATCGATGTCTTGATCCGTCTACACGGCATATTTAAATCACTCGTCATGCTCAATTTGACGAGACTTCATTCCCTTTTGCGGATCTTCAATCTTCTACTTCTGCAACCAAACTACTTCTATCAACCTACTGTGATGATCATTTTACGCCTCTCTCTCAACCGGATCCGATCTTTCCTACCACGGCTCCATCTCCGGCTCCTGTTGCTCCTTGTGACCTTTGCACTGACACTCCCCCTACACAAATTGACCCGGCGGTTACTTTTCCTGTTGATCCGCCTTCATCAGTGCCACAATCAAATCAACCTTCATCATAAATACCTGATGCTTCCACATCCGGACATCCTATGGTCACTCGATCCAAGGTTGGTATCTTCAAACCACGTTATATTGCATATTTATCTATTGTGTCTTCATCTGCTCTACATCAAGCTTTGTTTGCTTCTAAGGAACCAAAGGGTTTCAAATCCGCTGCTAAGGATCTTAAATGGTTTACGGCCATGTGTGATGAAACGAAGGCATTAAAACTCAATGCTACGTGGGATCAGGTGCCCCATCCCACTCAGTCAAATATAGTCGGCTCTAAGTGGGTCTTTCGTACAAAATTTCTTGCTGATGGTACCATCGACAAATTCAAGGCCCGTCTTGTTGCTTAGGGCTTTACTCAAGTCCCGAGTCTTGATTACCTTGCTACCTTCAGCCCGGTTGTCAAAGCCACTACGGTTCGGATTATTCTTTCTTTTGCTGTGCTTAACAAGTGGCCTCTTCATCAACTCGATGTCAAGAACGCGTTCCTAAATGGCCATCTCTCAGACACCGTGTACATGGAGCAACCACCGGGGTTCATTGACTCCCAATTCCTGAATCATGTATGTCACTTAAAGAAAGCTCTTTATGGTCTAAAGTAGGCTCCTCGGGCCTGGTTTCAGCGTTTAAGTTCCTTTCTCATCAGTATTGGGTTCACTTGTAGCTGCGCTGACCCGTCACTATTTGTATTCAAGAAGGAATCTCATGTTCTATATTTGTTGGTATACGTCGATGACATCATTCTAACAGGGAACAATGTTACCTTCATTCGCGACTTCATTACTCGTCTGAACAAAGAGTTTCTGATTACTGATCTTTGAAAACTAAATTATTTTCTTGGTCTCGAAGTATCTTATCATGACTCGGGTCTTTTTCTTAGCCAATCAAAATATGCTCATGACATTCTTGCTCGAGCTCACTTGCTAGATACTAAATCTGCTGCCACACCTCTCTCCACCTCAACTTATCTTACGAGTTAAGGCATTCCATTCTCTGATCCAACTCTCTATCGATCTCTGGTGGGTGATCTTCAATATCTAACTATTACCCGACCCGATTTGTCATATGCGGTCCATCAGGTTAGTCAGTTTTTGCATGCCCCAATGCAAGCTCACTTTCAGGCGGTAAAACGGATTCTACGTTATGTTAAAGGCACCATTTCTTTTGGTCTATCATTTTCACATGCTGCCTCTCCAACAATCTTAGGGTATTCTGATGCTGATTGGGCACGTTGTATTAAAACACGACACTCGACCTATGGCTACTCTATCTTTCTTGGTGGAAATCTCGTATCTTGGAGTGCAAAGAGACAACCAACCGTCTCTCGTTCTAGTTGTGAGTCTGAATACAGGGCATTAGCAAACACTGCTTCTGAGATCATTTGGGTCACTCATTTGCTTCGGGAACTTCATGTTTTACCTTCCGATCGACCTACTATCTTATGTGACAATCGCAGTGCTTTGTTCTTAAGCCAAAACCCCATCTCTCATAAGCGTGCGAAGCATATTGACATAGACTACCATTTTGTTCGGGAACTGGTTTTATCCGGCAAGCTTCATACCAAGTATGTCTCTACGCATCTACTGGCATCTTCACAAAGAGTCTTCCGCGTCCACTATTTGAAGATTTTCGATCCAAGCTTTGTGTTGGTCCTCCCCATTTTCGGGGGGGGGGGGGGGGGGGGGGGGAAGGGGGGGGATATAAGTTTTAAAACAAAAATCCGGTCTCTATATACCGAGGGGGAGGTGAACAGAGGGAGTGGCTAGCGAGTAAAGTGCCTACGCCCCTTTAGAGAGAGGGGCACGCTAGCGCTTGACTAATAGAATAGGGGGCTGAGAAGCTCTTGCGAGCGGCCGGAGATTGATTGAAAAGGCGCAGCCCTGCCGCCCCCCTAGCCGCCTACCTCCTCGTGTTCGTAGCTCGATCGGAGGTCAAGGAATAGGAATTATTTTAGAGTATCCTAGTTTATAGGAATTGATTATGTATATCTTCTAACTAGTTTATTACCCGTGTATTACACGGAATAATTAGGTAACTGGTTTTTTATACTTTCTATAAATTTAAAAATTACTATAGAAACAACAAATAAAACAAATATATTATATTGTTAAAATGATTATTGCAAATATATAAAACATGTAAGTAAAGGTAAAATACATAAATAAAAATTAAATAATTACAAAGAAATGAAAAAATTATAGAAGCTAAGAAAAGACCTGGATGTAGACTCAATTTTAAAACAGAAATCTAGGATAATAGGCAGACGTTTTATTTAAAAATTAATTTAATAATTTTTTAACATAAAATTGTAGAGTACACGTGTCGTATTCAGGTTATTTCAATTTGCATTCTAGATAGGTACCAAATGACATCTATTTAATCTTTAGTTAATAGAATAGATTAGGGGTGAGCTCGGTACGAAAATACCGAAACCGAATGATTAGTTTTGAAAGAACCGAATACCGAACCATATAATTTTATATGGTGCCGGTTCAGTTCCGAATACCGAATTTTAGCTAATTTAAAAACCGAATACCGAACCGAGAGTACCGAATACCGAATTTTATCTAATTTAAAAATCGAACGAACCGAATATATTAATTCGGTATCGGTCGGTACCGGTACCGGTTCGGGTTCGAGGAATGATACTCGTCGCTCACCCCTAGAATACATAGCTTTAAAATGAATTTTAATTCCTACTACTTTATCAGTATCTGATATAATCTAAAATTCTTTTTAGCTGTTATGTAAACAATTTTAATAACACTTTCTAGAAAAAATCTAAAATTTAAATACTATGATATTGAAATGACAACTTTAGAATTAATTGTTATCTATACATTTAAGTTTTATATATTTTATGCAAACATTAATATTTATATTTTTAGTTTCAAGATTATATATAATCTATGTAAATAATTATATTATTAAAGTTTTATGTAATAGATGAGTTGATAAACTAACTAATAGTATAATTGAAATTATATAGATTGTAAAGAATTTTTTTTAAAAATAACATTAATTTTGAAACAAAATGAAAAGAAATAATGAATACGAGTACAAATGAAAATCAATAAAAAATTCAGTTCTCATTTTCATTCACGTCGCGCTTACGCCTTTTATTGGCATTCAAGCAAGAGCTCTGAGCCTATCAGCAAAGAGAAAAGGTTCCTTGACTCGCTTTATCCGAGGATCACCTCCTTTTTCTCGTCTGAGGGAAAGAAAGCAATTGAAACCAAAACAAAGAGACGCAGGTTCATAGAGCATGCCAATGTAACAAATTTATCCCCGCCCCTCTAATCCTCTCGATTTTAAGTGGTCATCTTCTTTAGAAAACGGAAACTTATATATGTATCATATTTAAAAATAAGTTAATATTTAAAAGACTAATTTTATTTCTATATTTTTATGATACAATAAAAACCAAAAAAAGAAAAGAAAAGAAAAAAAGAAAGATGACACAAATGCAAAATCATTGAGTCAATGGTAAAAGTGATGACTCTAAATCAATGTTTAAGTAAAAAAAGACGGTTAAGATGTGATTCAACATATTTGAATTATTGATTTAAATATAGTATTTTATGGTTATTATATATGTGATTCAATTCAAATATTATCTTCTTATTGATGATTTTTAAAAATATTGAACCTTCATTCTGTTTTATTTGTTATTGTGCTATAATCAATCCCATGGATATCAACAAAATAATTATTTTATATATTAAATTTTTATGAAGTATATTAATTTAAATAGTATAAAATTGTTAGAGACCTTAAATTTAAACCATATATAAGTTTTCTTATTGAAGATGTTTTAATTAATATTAAATATTTATTGCCTAAGTGATTAAAGCTTGATATAAAATATCCAGCGTCAACTTAAAAAATAAATATATAGTTAAGGTTATTTTTAAATTAAATTATTTTAAATATTAATTTTGCAACATTTAGTTTTGAAGTTTTAGAAAATATTAATACAAAATTTTATTAAGGAAAATACATTTAAAATTTGAATGATTTTTTTTAACACGTGTCAAAATTTTATACTTAACATATAAAGATTTGATAACAAAAAGTTTTTCAAATTATTGTATACTAAGGTATTTAATTGCTATTTCATAAAATTATTTATTCATTCGGACATTTAAATGTGAAGTTTATTATTTTATTGATCTTTTAAAATTCTTTTATTTTTTATTTAAATTTTTTTATTTTACTAACTTTTTAAAATTATTTGTTCTTTGGAGATTTAAACTTGAAATTTACTATTTTATTGATTTTTTAAAACTTTTTATTTTAACTTGTTAATTTTAAAAACTTTTAATAAGTATTAATTATAGTTTCAATTAATTTAGGAAACTTAAGTTTCAATCATAAATTTTAAATTAAATCAATTAAATGATATGCAAGTTACTTAAATTAATGTTATTTTTTTATTTTTGGAACAAGAGCGGGAAAGTAAAAAAGTAGGGTATTAGGAGGATGACATGTGTTAAAAAAATGTTCTCATTTATTATAGTACATAAATATAGGAAGTTTGTTGTATTTTTTACTTTATATATTCCTAAATATACTTCTCACCATTCACGGTGATTATTCCTTACAAAAAGGGTTTATTATGAAAAAAAAAACCCAACATGTTTTCACGGTTTTTGCATTTTCGTCACTCCATGTTTTTTTTTCAAAAAAACTCATCTAGTTAATTTTTTTATTGGTTTTGTGAAATTTGACTATTAGAGCCCGATTATAATTGGTAAACTGAGGTTTTCAAAAGTAAAAAACCATATTCTAATAGCCAAATTTCACTAAACCAAAACGAAAATAATAAGTTGACAATTTTTCTGAAAAAATAATACGGAGAGACGAAAACTGTCAAAAATATAAAAACATCATAGTAAACCCAAGATAAAATGATAACCACTAAAGAATTATGACACCTGCCACCTAATACATCTCACCATAGCCTTTAAATCCTTCATTTGACATCACTTTCAAACAACTTGTAATTAATCTTTCCCTTCACATATCATTATCGTCAAACATGTAGGTCAACCATCACCGATATCAACCACCCCAACTCCATCGCTATTTATAACATCATTTTTTTGTTTTCTTTTCTAGTTTTAGCAAATCTAATTAATAATAATCCTAAATTGTGGGATATGATGTAGTTTAGTTTGATAGCTAAGTACATTAATTATATATATAGCCATATAATTAGTTAATAAATCAAATGGCAATTCTCATCATTAATGAATAAGCTTTTTTGATATGATACTTTTTTCGAATTATGTATCGTGTCAAAATGTCTTCGTATTTACTTCCTAGTTAAAGCTGTGTAATCTGAAACTGAAGCAAACCAAAAACCAGTTGATCTAGATATATTGTACTTTTCTAGTTTGGTCTCGTCATGATTTTTACCACATTTATAATGAATAGTAACATTTACTATGATAAATGTTATTATTAAATAAAAATGTATAAGAAAATATAAAAATTAACTATATATGAAACAAAGTATTCAACTTAGCAATTTATAATTTTTTTAATATAATATTCAAGTTTATAGCACAAATTACAAAATTAAAAAATATCTTAATATGTAAATTAGTCCAAATTTGCATCGTCTTGGGATTGTTTGTTTACTTTTTAATGGAATCATTAAGAATCCATTCAAAGGTAAAATGACACGTTAATGATTCCATTAAAAGGTAAACAAACAAGGTCGCATTTAGAACCGAAATGACCGCTTTTATTTATACAATATTTACTATATTCAATATAGTAAATATCATAATCAAAGGATAATAGTCTAGTACCTAATCCCAAAAGTCATATGAGATAACTTAAAATTTTGCTCAAAGGATATCATAATCAACCAACCACAATCATAATTAAAAATTCAAATCATGCTATAAAATTCGGAGTTATAAGACATTGCATGTCAAATTAATAGTCTAGTACCTAATCCCAAAAGTCACAGCAATCAAAACTAAGGCGCTGATTGGTTAACGAAAAATTTTCTGGAGAAATGAAATCTGTCAAAAGAATGAAATTTGTCAGAATCTAAAAGTTGTCACTTGTTTTGTTGGCAGGAAAAGAATGGATTTCAAATTCCATGCGCGTCCCTTTTTTTTAGTTGTAAGGGTATTTTCGTAATAACAACGATCATTCACAACACTTATAAAATTGATTATTCACAACACTTATTTGATCACTCACAACACTTATTGGATCATTCACAACACTTATTTGACCATTCATAATTCTTCAACACTCATTTGATCATCCACAAGAGTTATTTGACTATTTACAATTCTTCTACAATTATTTGATAATTCACAACACTTATTTGATCATTCACAATTCTTCAACACCTATTTGATCATTAACAACACTTATTGTGAAGACCACCCCTCGCGGGGCAGTTCTCACGAGTCTAGGTTCCACATCATGCAATACGATATCAACCATAACTAAGTTAGAGTAATTAAGTGCGGAATATTAAATTACAAGTACAAAATATTAGGATTTAAGTTTAATACAGATTACTGATTTTAAATTAAACTTATAAAGGGCACAAGTCTAATCTAATTCATGTCATCATATAATCAAAATAAATCTACCCAGATCACCATAATGTCGTCATCCAATTAGTACCAAAATGGGGTCGCTGAGTAGATGTCTATGAAACTTCTGTCTTGATCGTATAAGACGTAAGAACTAGGTCCGGCAGGTGACTTTCCTTTATCTTTTCCTGTAAAAATATCAATGTAGCAACCGTAAGCAATGCTTAGTGAGTAAATAGATTTTCAAATTAACATGCAAGGTCAAGCGGATCATCATAATTCTAGCGTGATATGTCTTGGCTGCCGCTACAGCCCTCATGATTGAGACATAGAAGTCATAGAGTCGGATGATGTTCAAGCCACGCACACGCTTAAATCGTGGGGATCAGCCACATACTGGGCTAGCTACTAGTAAATCAACGTGGCGGAACATCGGAGGTCATTACCAAGTTCAATAGAACTGGTGAAATAGCCAGGTCTAGAACAATAGACCAATCAAGGCTAATCAAGCTGAATCAATATAACAAGTCTATTCAATAATGAAGCATAAGTAGTCAAAGTCATGATAGCAATAATCTCAAAGCAATGTCAGAAATGAACTGTGAATGCAATATCATATGAAGTGATTAGTCAAATAGCTATCATGATCCACTGGGCAACAGCGAACCATAGTGTGCACAGGTCACAATCCAGCTGATAATATGAATGTCAATTTAATCTAGCATCAACAATATGTCTCAACCGGAAATTCAAGCATGTTAAATCTGAATATCTATAACTCACA
The DNA here is from genome assembly GCA_020465985.1 of Centrapalus pauciflorus. Lineage (NCBI taxonomy): Eukaryota > Viridiplantae > Streptophyta > Magnoliopsida > Asterales > Asteraceae > Centrapalus > Centrapalus pauciflorus. The sequence goes on from JAANYP010006088.1 coordinate 37,923, forward strand.
GTGTTGGGTCTTTATCAAACAGATGTAAAATCTGCCACCTGAGTTATCTCAAGATTTTATCTTAATCTGTTCTCTGTCAAATCAAGTCTTTGACCCACTTTAAATCTTTAAATCTTTGTATCTATGTTCAGAATTTCACTGAACCTGTCCAGAATTATCATGTCATTCTCATGTCAACATCATCATCTTCTAACTTAAAAATCTTTATTATATCTGATTCTGATAACTGATCATTCATCTATTTTTCTTTCGTTTATATTAAATTCTCAAAGGATCAATATATTATATATATTAGGGTTTATTATGAAAAAATCCAACATGTTTTCCAATTTTTAGCGATTTAGTCCCTCCATGTTATTTTTTACCATTAAACCCCTTATGTTACCAATTCGTTGTTGGTTTTGTGAAATAAATGACTTGTAACCGGTGATACCGGTAAGAAATCCTACGTGGCTGCTGATGTGTATATCATCATCCTTACAAGAGTTTACCTGTTACCCTCATTTACTCAGTGTTCCCCATTCACCCTCATTTACTCTGTTACCCGTTTTTACGCCATTCACTTACCTGAGAAACCGTCGATACCCACGGACGAAATCAACCAAATTCTTGGACAGACAACGACGAACTACAACGGACCTCCATGGACGAACGAGGTCAACGGACCAGGTAAGTGAATCGAACCCTAATCGTTGATGAACAACCCTGATTTTCAGTATGAACCCTAATTTTCATTATGAACCCTAATTTTGGTTATGAACCCTAATTTCGATTTTTTTGATAGGAGAATGGCATCATCATCATCCCAAGCAAATATTTTTTCTTTTGATTTGTATTATGTTGGGACGTTTGTGAAAGAACCAGTGTTAAGATATGCATTCTGTATGGTGAAGACTTTTATGGATGTTAACTTTGATAATCTAGATTTCAATGGGTTATTTGGTATGATTTATTCATTTACCAAAGTCAGAAACATGTCATTTTACTATGTTCTTGGTAATGAAGAATTGGAAGATGGTCTTAGGATGCTATCAAATGATGATCAAATGAAAGGGTTCATTCAACATGGATGCAGAAGTAAGGATTCATTATTAAAGGATATGATGTTAAGAATGGCAAATGATTTCAATTGTTGTGTGAGCTTAGGGCAATGTCAAAGGGCCAAGAAGCAGGCAAAGTTACAAATTGAAGGCACTTTGGTGGAACATTATGGTCGACTGTGGGATTGTGGGCATGAAATTCTAAGAGCTAACCCTGGAAGCACCTGTAAAATTGAAGTGGATCATGGAGCGGATGACAATAATTATTTCAAGAGAATGTACATTTGTTTCAAAGCTTTAAAGGATGGATGAAATAGGGGCTGCAGAAGGGTGATTAGTTTGGATGGATGCTTTTTGAAAGGTAAGTTGCCTCATCTGTAAATCAAAAATCAGACATATATATTTAACCAACTTCATTTGTGACAGGTATATGCAAGGGTGAGTTGATATCTGCAATTGGACGTGATGCAAACAACCAGATTTTTCCAATAGCATGGGTTGTGATTGATGTTGAGAATAAAGAAAACTGGAAATGGTTCTTAGAGTTGCTTATGGAGGACATTGAAGTGTACCAAGGCGTTGGACTTACTGTCATATCAGACCAGCATAAGGTACTGACTTGTTTCATCATTTATTTTTAACTGTCATCTGAATACTAACATTAAGTCATGGTATTTTGGTAGGGCCTAGTGGAAGCTGTTAAAGATGTCATTCCACATGCTGAGCACAGACAATGTGCTAGGCATGTGTATGCAAATTTCAAGAAAGCATACAATGGGTTGCAATACAAGAACAAGTTTTGGGCTGCTTCAAAAGCTACTATGGAGGCTGAGTATTTGAGCCATATGGATGATATCAAGAAAATCAGTGTTGATGCATACAACCATTTGAAGCAAAAGGATCCTAAGACATGGTGTAAGGCATATTTTGAGGTAGATCGAGCCTGTGATGCTGTTGAAAACGGGATGAGTGAAAGTTTCAATGCGGTCATTGTAAATGCGAGAGCAAAACCAATCATTACAATGATGGAGGAGATAAGATTGGGGATGGTTATTTTGGGCAGTAGTTATGCCACATTTGGGATAATCTTTTGTACATGGGGGATGATTATTTTGGGCAGTAGTTATGCCACTTTTGGGCTAATCTTTTGTACATCAATCACATTAACATATAATGACAAATGGTGATGTTTATTTGGTGCTATTTATTGTCTTGATCATTACTTTGTAAACATACAATTTTTCCTGCACTTTTTGTACATCAATTACTTTGCAAACATGGATAACCATAGTATTCATTACATAACAACAATGCTAAACAAACATATCTTAATCATTACTTTGCAAAAGTCACATTACATTACATCCATCTTTTAAACATTACAAGCTACCTTTCATTTAAAAATTACAAGAACAAGAAGAATGATGATCATTGAAAACAATCCTAACATAAACCTAACTAACATCAACTGCTCGGTTTTACTCTTCAACAATTCTTCTGAAAATCGATTTTCCTGCATCTGCTGCTCCTTCTGTGTAACAGCTTCAAATACTCTGTCTTGGTATCTTGATGCATCTGCTCCTTCTAAAAATCGATTTTCCTGCAGCTCTTTCAACTCATTATGCATCTGTGTAACAGATTCTTTGTACCATTCATTGGGAAGCTCAGGATCAACCCATTGAAAATACTTGCACTTTTTCCTTGGATCCTAAACCAAGTAACAACATTTAAGAATTCTAGACAACAACATTTACAGGGTTCTAAAACTTACCTTGTAATTAGGGCATCCAATAAACCTTCTACATGGGTTCCGAATGGTCCATGAGGTGACTCTTACTGCTCGTAATCGACAGTAGCAATGTCGCCCAACGCAATCGATTGGCTCCCATCCGTTATTCCAGTGCACTGATGTAGAAGATGCCATGGTAGAATAAACTAGGGTTTCGTTTTTTGGGGGTTTCATTCTTCAGAGATGAAATCAGGGTTTTTTGCCCTAATTTCCTTTTGAAGATGTTCAAATGCCACATAAGCTTCCACGAAACCATTCATTTAACAGGTAAGCACTTCATTTGACACCTAATACGCCACCTGGACACGTTACCGGTTACAACAGGTACACTTTCTAAAACCAACAACGAATTGGTAACATAAGGGGTTTAATGGTAAAAAATAACATGGAGGGACTAAATCGCTAAAAATTGGAAAACATGTTGGTTTTTTTCATAATAAACCCTATATATTAATATATAATTTTGCAAATTATCTTGTCAATTTATGAGTTGTCCATGTATTTTATTCAATATATTCGAATTTAGGAAGTGGGGTTCGAATTTTTGATTATTAAATTGGAACATATAACTTAAATTCAAAAGCATTAAAATCGAATGAGGGTTAATATTCGAATGTATTCATTTCAATTTATACTAAATTTGAATATATAGTATTAAATTCAAATCCAATCTTGAGCATATACACCAATATTGAAGCCACTATTCGAATTTACTTCTCAAATTCGAAACCCATTCCAAGTATATATATATATATATATATATATATATATATATATATATATATATATACTAAATTAAATCATGTAGTCTATTAAATGCATCAATATTCAAATGTGGAGTCAAAATCAATAGGTCAAAATCGAATAATGGGTTAAATTCGAATCATGTTTCGAATTTGTAGCTAAGTTCGAACTCCATGATTTAAATTCGAACCCCCTCATTCGAATTTGATGATTAAATTCGATCCAAATCCGATTTTGAGGATAAAATCGAGTTTTTTCTATGTATTTCGAGTTTGTTCTTGGCATTCTCGAATTTGTTCATATTTACAGTTCTAAAACATGAATTTCTAAGCCTAAATCATGAATATGATAAATATTAATCCTAGGTTTGATTATATTATACATATTCTAGTTAAAACTCAAGTTAAATTAACTTTAATCACATCAAAATAATTAAATTCGAATTTATTCTATAAACCGAAACAAAGAAATCAGAATAGCAACAATTTTTACCTCAAATTCGTATGAAATCGAATATGTGACAGCAGATTCGTGTAGTATTCTCCGAGATCTTTCCGATAACGTATAGAACTCGATAATCGGCCGGTCGGTTTGGGAGATAATTTAGAGAGAATGTAGAAAAAGTGTAGAGAGAGAGAGAGTGTGTGTAGAGAGAGAGTAAAAAGTGTTTAAATGAATAATAAATCTCGTTTATATACTTCATCTAGTTATATTTGCTAGTTAACCCACTTTTACATTTGTATATTATATCTCTTTTATTTAATTATCTTCAATAATTTATTAATTTATAATATAAATATTTATATAATTTAATTAAATATTTCATAACTTAATTAAATTATAATTCAAATAATGTAATAATATTACATTATCCGTTCAAATACTGGATTTAAGACTAGATCAAAAGTTAGGTTGTTACAGAATGGGCTCCACCACGCACAAACTTCGTCCCCGAAGTTAGCTATGTTCGAACAGACTGGGATAAGTAGCTTTCATGACATCTCTGGATTCCCAAGACTGATGCGAACCTTTGTGGTGTTTCCACTGGACGAGCACCATCTGTATCTCTTTATTCCGAAGCTTTTTGGTCTTCGAGTCCAGAATACATTTTGGCTCTTCAACCACTCGAAGCTTCTCATCAATCTGCAAGTTAACATGTGGTATTTGAACTTCTCTTTCATCTGCTAAGCTCTTTCTCAGATGACTGACATGGAATACAGGATGTATTCCAGATAAGTTCGCTGGCTGTTCAAGACGATAAGATTGATTTCCTATCTTTTCGACAATCTTGAACGGACCGATGAATCTTGGAGCTAGCTTGTTTCTCTTTATGAATCTCACCACATTCTTCATTGGGGATACTTTCAACATCACCCAATCGTTAACCGCAAAGCTTATTGATCTGTGTCGATTATCATAATATGACTTCTGCCTGCTTTGAGCTTCAAGTATGTTCCTTCTGACGAGTTGAATCATTTCGTGAGTCAACTGTAGAATGGCAGGACCCGCTATAGGCGATTCACCTGTTTCGCGCTAACAGGTGGGAGTTCTGCATTTTCGACTGTACAAAGCTTCAAATGGAGCCATCTTGATTGTTGAATGATAACTGTTACTATATGAGAATTCGACCAAAGGAAAGTGGTCATCCCAGTTACCACCTAGATCAAGAACACAGGCGCGAAGCATATCTTCGAGAGTAAGGATAGTACGCTCACTCTGACCATCTGCATTAGGATGATAAGCAGTACTCATAGAGATCCGAGTACCCATCCCATCTTGTAGAGCTTGCCAGAATCTAGATGTGAAACGACTATCACGATCTGATACGATAGACTTTGGCACACCATGACGAGAAATTATTTCGGTGATGTATAGTTGTGCCAATCTATCGAGAGAGTATGTTTTTTTCATCGGTACGAAATGAGCTGACTTCGTTAATCGGTCCACGACTACCCGGATGGAGTCGTGCTGTCTCTTGGTCTTTGGCAGTTTCGTGACAAAATCCATGGTTATATGCTCCCACTTCCATTCAGGAACTGGCAGTGGTTGCATATCCCCGAGGGGCTTCTGATGTTCTGCCTTAACAATTTGACATATTCTGCAGCTTTCAACATAACGACCGATGTCTTTCTTCATTCCTGGCCACCAGTAATCAGCTTTCAAATCGAAGTACATATTTGAGCTGCCAGGATGAACAGATAATTTGGACTTATGAGCTTCGGATAGAAGAGTGTTGCGAATAGAACCATATTTAGGAATCCAGATTCGGTTTCCCTGGAGACAGTGAAGTCCCAAATGGTTCAGAGATAAGAATTGTAACTGCCCTTTGAGATTTTCAATACCGATATTCTCTTCTTTCAACGCTTCGACTTGAGCAGATCTGATGTCTTCAATAAGACCGGAAGAGAATACAACAGGAGTTAGGGCATAGCGACACTTTTCTGGATATACTTTCCTACTCAAAGCATCCGCGACAACATTAGCTTTGCCGGGATGATATAGGATCTCGCAATCATAGTCCTTGATAAGCTCCAAGGACCATCGCTGTTTCATATTCAGATCCTTTTGAGTAAAGAGGTGTTTGAGACTCTTATGATCGGTGTAAAGCTAACACCGAGTCCCATAAAGATAATGCCGCCAAATTTTCAGTGCAAAGCTAACGGCAGCCAACTCAAGATCATGAGTTGGTGCACTTTTCTCGTAGTCCTTCAATTGCCTTGAAGCGTAGGCAATAACTTTTCCCCTTTGCATCAGAACACATCCTAAGCCAGTACCAGATGCGTCGCTGTAAACGACAAAGTCATCATTGCCTTCTGGTAAGGGTAGGATCGGCGCTTGAATAAGCTTTTGTTTCAAAGTTTCGAATGCCTCTTGCTGTTTATCCGCCCATACGAAATGTGTATTCTTTCGTGTTAGCATCGTAAGTGGCACAGCAATCTTCGAGAAGTCCTTTATGAATCGCCGATAATAACCGGCCAATCCAAGGAAACTTCTTATTTCAGAGGCATTGCGAGGCGTTTGCCATTTTTGAACGACCTCGACTTTAGATGGATCAACTGAAATTCCTTCGCCAGATATGACATGACCAAGGAATTGAATCTAGAAAGAAATCAATGTGAAATTTTAAGTTTTGTTTCAATCAAAGAACGCTTAGGAATGACTCAAGACAATATTAAGTTATACCTGTCTGAGCCAGAATTCGCACTTAGAGAATTTTGCGTAGAGTCTTTCTTTTCTCAGTAACTCTAGCAATTGTCGCAGATGAATAGAATGATCAGCCTCCGTTTTGGAATGAATCAGAATATCATCTATGAACACGATAACCGATTTATCCAACATAGGTCTGCACACGCGATTCATGAGATCCATGAACGCCGCTGGTGCATTCGTTAAACCAAACGGCATCACAAGAAATTCGTAATGACCGTATCTTGTTCGGAAGGCTGTCTTCGGAATATCCTCATCTCTTACCTTCAGCTGATGATACCCAGAACGAAGATCGGTTTTACAAAAATAGCGGGCTCCTTGCAGCTGATCAAATAAATCATCAATTCTGGGCAGAGGATATTTATTCTTTATGGTGACTTGTTCAACTCGCGATAATCGATGCACATTCTGAGAGTTCCGTCTTTCTTCTTTACAAATAAGACAGGTGCACCCCACGGTGATGAACTCGGTCAGATAAATCCCTTTTCTAACAGCTCTTGCAACTGCTTTGACATTTCCTGCATTTCTGCAGGCGCAAGTCTGTAGGGAGCTTTTGCAATGGGAGCCGCACCAGGAACCAAGTCAATTCCGAACTCGACTTGACGTTCCAGTGGCATTCCAGAAATATCGTCATGGAATACGTCTGGGAATTCACAGACGATTGGAATATCAGCAATGGTTTTCTTGTTGGCTTCAGGGATAGATTCGAAAGAGACGTAGCACAGATAAGATTCGTGACCCTTAGACAAACATTTGTGAGCTTTCTCTACAGAAATGAAGCAGTGAGCACCTTTTCTTTTCTCTCCTTTGATCTCCAATACTCGACCGTCTGAGGACTTGATTCTGATGATCCGACGGTTGCATACGATCGTTGCTTCGTTGTTCGTTAGCCAGTCCATGCCGATGATAACGTCAAACTCTTTTAGCGGAATCGGTATAAGATCGAGGTTGAATACAATATTATTTACGAGCAGGGTGCAGTTTCGGTAAACAGAATCAGTCATAACATAGTTGTTACTGGCTGTCTCGATATCAATTACAACAGGAAGCTTTGACGGGGATTTAGATAATCTTGATGCATAAGAAGTCGATATAAAGGAACGACTAGCGCCAGAATCAAATAGTACGCGAGCAGGTATCATATTTAACAGAAACGTACCGGTAACTATGTCAGGTGTTTCTCTCGCTTCTTCTGCTGTTATCTGGAACGCACGTGTCCTTGCTGTCGGAGTTGCAGCAGAACTCTTTACTGTAGAACCTCCTGCTGATGATTGCGACTGAAATCGTTGCCCGCTGCGACACTGATACATGAAATGTCCTCTTTTCCCGCATTTCGCACATCCACGTCCTTGCTGTGGGCACTCTTCACTGCTATGACCAATTCGGTTACACGCAAAACAAGTAACATCATCTGGGTTACACAGCCCCATGTGTGACTTTCTGCATCGCTTGCAGAATCGTGGCTCGTTCGTTAGTGAATAGGCTTGGGCTTTCGGCTGTGAAATATACCGATGTGGCTGTTGAGACTGGGATTTGTTCGTCTTGAAGAATCTACCGAATCTTTGCTTCTTCGGAGGAGAAGGACATGTCGGGTTAGTAGACGGAGCATAAAGCTGATCGCCGTACTCTAAATACCCTCGCTCAATCTGTCTAGCTGCTTCTACCATTTCCAAGTAACTCTTGTATTTTATTGCGCTCATCGGATGTCTATATCTCGGGTTGAGTCCTACACGGAATCTATTCATCTTTCTCTCCTCAGTAGCTACTTGATACGAAGAGTAGCCGCACAATCGTGAGAATTCATGCTCGTATTCATCAACAGTCTTTGTTCCTTGAGTCAGCTGCATCAGTTGTACTTCCATCTTGTCTCGCTGGTCGACTGGACAGTACTTTGCGTTAAACATATCTAGGAACTGGTTCCACTCTAAAGTCTGTATAACTTCTTCGTCATAGATACTTCTCTGGGTCTTCCACCATGCACGAGCAGCTCCAACAAACAACGCAGACGCATAACTCACCTTTTCGATTCTAAGCAATCAGAGATTCTGAAAATCTCTTCGGTATGGCTGATCCAATCCATTGCCTGAATTTGATTTACTGTACCCTCAAAGTTAAGGGCACCGCTCGCTTTAAAATCTTTAAATTTACAGCCTTTAGGCTGTGCAACTTGGATTTCAGTGTTTGTGTTATCAGAATCAGATTCATTAGTCTGGACTTGCTTTTCTTTTCGCTTATTCTTTTTATCTTCCCGTCTTTTAGCTTCAGCCTCATCTCTGGCCAGAAACTGTTCTTGCATTGTCTTATTTTGTTGTTCTGAGTGTTGGGCTAACAATTGTTACATCATTTCGAACATTTGTTGTGGGGTCATGTTGTTGGGAATGTCACCTGATCCTGATCCTCACATCTTAACTGAAAATTAAAATCATTCAACTATCATTTTATAGACTTAGATCTATGTACCCTTTTTCCCATCCTAATAGTCTGTACATCCTATCTCAGTTCAAACCACCTAAATGATTGATACATATGTATTGTTTCAGTTTGAGACCAAGTATACTCACGTAATACTTGATTCACTCAAACTATGGGCTCTGATATCATCCTGTGAAGACCACCCCTCGCGGGGCAGTTCTCACGTGTCTAGGTCCCACATCATGCAATACGATATCAACCATAACTAAGTTAGAGTAATTAAGTGCGGATTATTAAATTACAAGTACAAAATATTAGGATTTAAGTTTAATACAGATTACTGATTTTAAATTAAACTTATAAAGGGTACAAGTTTAATCTAATTCATGTCATCATATAATCAAAATAAATCTACCCAGATCACCATAATGTCGTCATCCATATAGTACCAAAATGGGGTCGCTAAGTAGAGGTCTATGAAACTTCTGTCTTGATCGTATAAGACCTAGGAACTAGGTCCGGCAAGTGACTTTCCTTTATCTTTTCCTGTAAAATATCAATGTAGCAACCGTAAGCAACGCTTAGTGAGTAAATAGATTTTCAAATTAACATGCAAGGTCAAGCGGATCATCATAATTCTAGCGTGATATGTCTTGGTTGCAGCTACAGCCCTCATGATTGAGACATAGAAGTCATAGAGTCGGATGATGTTCAAGCCACGCACACGCTTAAATCGTGGGGATAAGCCACATACTGGGCTAGCTACCAGTAAATCAACGTGGCGGAACATCGGAGGTCATTACCAAGTTCAATAGAACTGGTGAAATAGCCAGGTCTAGAACAATAGACCAATCAAGGCTAATCAAGCTGAATCAATATAACAAGTCTATTCAATGATGAAGCATAAGTAGTCAAGGTCATGATAGTAGTAATCTCAAAGCAATGTCAGAAATGAACTGTGAATGCAATATCATATGAAGTGATTAGTCAAATAGCTATCATGATCCACTGGGAAACACCGTACCATAGTGTGCACAGGTCACAGTCCAGCTGATAATATGAATGTCAATTTAATCTAGCATCAACGATATGTCTCAACCGGAAATTCAAGCATGTTAAATCTGGATATCTATAACTCACAGTGTTGGGTCTTTATCAAACAGATGTAAAATCTGCCACCTGAGTTATCTCATGATTTTATCTTAATCTGTTCTCTGTCAAATCAAGTCTTTGACCCGCTTTAATCTTTAAATCTTTGTATCTATGTTCAGAATTTCACTGAACCTGTCCAGAATTATCATGTCATTCTCATGTCAACATCATCATCTTCTAACTTAAAAATCTTTATTTTATCTGATTCTGATAACTGATCATTCATCTATTTTTCTTTCGTTTATATTAAATTCTCAAAGGATCAATATATTATATATATTAATATATAATTTTGCTAATTATCTTGTCAATTTATGAGTTGTCCATGTATTTTATTCAATATATTCGAATTTAGGAAGTGGGGTTCGAATTTTTGATTATTAAATTCGAACATATAACTTAAATTCGAAAGCATTAAAATCGAATGAGGGTTAATATTCGAATGTATTCATTTCAATTTATACTAAATTTGAATATATAGTATTAAATTCAAATCCAATCGTGAGCATATACACCAATATTGAAGCCACTATTCGAATTTACTTCTCAAATTCGAAACCCATTCCAAGTATATATATATATACTAAATTAAATCATGTAGTCTATTATGTGCATCAATATTCAAATGTGGAGTCAAAATCAATAGGTCAAAATCGAATAATGGGTTAAATTCGAATCATGTTTCGAATTTGTAGCTAAGTTCGAACTCCATGATTTAAATTTGAACCCCCTCATTCGAATTTGATGATTAAATTCGATCCAAATTCGATTTTGAGGATAAAATCGAGTTTGTTCTATGTATTTCGAGTTTGTTCTTGGCATTCTCGAATTTGTTCATATTTACAGTTCTAAAACATGAATTTCTAAGCCTAAATCATGAATATGATAAATATTAATCCTAGGTTTGATTATATTATACATATTCTAGTTAAAACTCAAGTTAAATTAACATTAATCACATCAAAATAATTAAATTCGAATTTATTCTATAAACCGAAACAAAGAAATCAGAATAGCAACAATTTTTACCTCAAATTCGTACGAAATCGAATATGTGACAGCAGATTCGTGTAGTATTCTCCGAGATCTTTCCGATGACGTATAGAACTCGATAATCGGTCGGTCGGTTTGGGAGATAATTTAGAGAGAAGGTAGAGAGAGAGTGTAGAGAGAGAGTGTGTGTAGAGAGAGAGTAAAAAGTGTTTAAATGAATAATAAATCTCGTTTATATACTTCATCTAGTTATATTTGCTAGTTAACCCAATTTTACATTTGTATATTATATCTCTTTTATTTAATTATCTTTAATAATTTATTAATTTATAATATAAATATTTATATAATTTAATTAAATATTTCATAACTTAATTAAATTATAATTCAAATAATGTAATAATATTACATTATCGGTTCAAATACTGAATTTAAGACTAGATCAAAAGTTAGGTTGTTACACTTATTTGATCATTCACAAGAATTATTTAACTGTTTGCCATTCTTCTACACTTATTTGATCATTTACAACACTTATTAGATCATTCACAAGAATTATTTGACCATTCACAATATATATTTGATCATTCACAACATTTATTTGATCATTCACAATAAGTAAATAAACAGAACACATACACCTCTTTGTGATGCGTGTATGGGTGTATTCTTCTCAGCATATGTACATCAACAGAACACATACACCTCTTTTTATACTTAATACACAAGCTTTAAGAATTTACAATCCAACCCCTATACAAGTGACTGTTTACACTAAAACCCCTAGACTTATTAACAATATAAATGATTTCATCTCTATTTAATATTTATACCTAACAATCTCCCCCTTAGAGATGAAAGCATTTATTATAATTATAATGCAAAGTCGGGATCTATTCTCTTTTCTCTTTTCTTCAGATTATTCAAAAACTCTGAATCTTCAAACCCTGAACACTTAATAATATTGATTTCACCTCTATAAATGTTTCCAACAATCTCCCCCTTAGAGATGAAATCAATTATCCAATTAAAGTTCATTTCAGGGATCTTCAGCAATCTTTTCTTGATTCTTTTTCGAATCTTCTTGTTTCCTTTGATCTCTTAATATTATGGTCTTCACTTGTCTCTTTCTGATCTTCAAGCCTCTTTATCTCTGATCTTCTCTTTAAACACATTCCCCCTTGAATCATGAACAGTTTTTTATTCTCTCTCTTTATCAATTGTCTTGATATGGTGTATCAATTGTCTTCAGTTGACTTCAAACTACTCAACATTTAAAAAATATAACAGTGTTCTTCAAAATTTCGAATTTCAGATTTTAAATTCATTCAAAATCACTCAAAATCAACCACATTAGGCTCTGATACCAATTGTGAATTCATGTTTCATGCAATTCATACATCAACAAACACAGTCTTATAAACAATTATCACATAACACATAAATCCGAATGTTTGACTATAGAGAGAAAGAATATTACAATATGATGTTCTTCATTTCTTGTTCAACACTCTCTAATCTGATTTGTGATGAGTGTATGGGTGTACTCTTCTCAGCATACGTACATCAACAGAACACATACACCTCTTTTTATACTCAATACACAAGCTTTGAGAATTTACAATCCAACCCCTATACAATTGACTATTTACACTAAAACCCCTAGACTTATTAACAATATATATGATTTCATCTCTATTTAATATTCATACCTAACAGAAGCGTCAATCGAAGCGTGGTCTACGTGGACCGTTCTCCTTCGCAAATCGCAATCTTCCAAACGAACTCTGGAACTCATCAATCGAAGCGTCGCACTAGAGACTTGCCTAGAATTCGCATCCATCGGTGTATGGTGCGTCTCGTAGCCGCTTCAATTTCTTTGTGTGTGGAAGTGAAGCAATGAACATTCAACAGACGAGCAGACCCTTTTCTTTGCTTCTTTCCTGGACTGGACCTACCCTATGTATGTGGATAAAATTTTTTTTTGGGCCCCTTAATCTTGTTGGGCCCTGGTTAATAGCCCAGGTTGAACTTGCCACTGGGTCGGGCCTGATTAGCATCAATTATAACATTTGCATGTTACAGATAACTTATTTACATAGTTTGAATTTGATCAATCTAATGAATCTTGTGTATATTAAAGTTTATCAATGCAATGAACCTAATGAAGCTTGTATATATAAAATCATGAAAATACAATGAATGTAGTGAATCTTGTGTATATTAAAACGTATGAATGCAATGAAAAAAATTATTTATTCAAAGCTTGTATATATAAAAAAATTATGTATAAAGTCTTATTTTAATTGGTGCTCACCAGTGCTTAATTATAAATGGTGCTCAAATGATCTTTAGCCTATGTATGTATGTATGTGTATGTACGTATGTATGTATATGTATGTATGTATGTATGTATGTATGTGTATGTATGTATGTATCTATATGTATGTATGTATGTACGTACATACGTATGTACGTGTGTGTGTCAATATATATTTGGGTTCAAGTGAGTACCATTAGTTTTGTCTCGCTTATAACAATTTTTTTCATAATCATGTTCAAATTAATAATACAAGACTACTTATAAAAACATACACACACACACACACATAAAAACACACTACAACTATGTGAAACGTGCATGTACACATGAACAACACTATCGTGAAAAATTTCACGTTCACATGACTTTTAAGATTTTAGAAAGTGTGAATGTATGTAATTTTTTACAAAACCCTATATTATTTGTATCTGAATGAATATGAAATTTTTTTTATAAAAAAATAACTTTTTTCGGAGCACGTTCACATCCAAAACACGTATGTTCACATGTACTCACAGTACTCTGTATTTTTTTAGGTACTCACACAAATTACATATATGTAAAACGTTTACATTAACAAAATAAACAATTTAACCATTAACCATAGGTACCTAATAATTAACCATTTAACATTCATATTTAAACATTAACTAACAATTAATTAAGGATAAAGCCTTATAACGATTGGTATATTGTTATAAGTTTGTCAAATCAATATCACTATTCAATAATAAAATAAGTTAAATTTGGAGACAATTTATTTAAAACGATTTAATGGTCGTAATGGACTTAGCCTTCACCATCATATATTTAGTTAATTTTAATGGTCAACACTCAAGCCCACAACACAAGTCAAGGGGCAATTCTTAATTTCTTATCATTAATTACCCTTTATGATTATCATCATATCAAAGTTTTTGTCGTGTCAATAATGTCATCACCTAACCACCCCAAAACCCCCCCCCCCCCCCCCCACCAAAAAAAAAATTAGTTGATTATAGTTATTTCTATGGTTAATTACAAAAATGTTTGTTGTGGTTTGTATCAAATTTTGAATTTGATCACTTAACTTTTAATTTTATAAAATTGGTCATTATCATCAAAGTTTACTTTCTTGGTCCCTTATCCATTAATTTTAATTAAAATACTCATTTTGCCATTGTTTATATTTATACAACTCTTTTAATAAAACAAATAGATATAAAAATATAATAAAAGTATTAATGTTATTAATTAATTAGAAACAAATGCAATAAAACATTTCAAATAATTTTAATTTCGTTTCGCATAATTTTATACTTTATACTTTGTATTTTTTTTATGGTATAATATACCATTTTTTTAACGAAACCATTTCGAATTGAATTGGTTCATCATTTTCTGTTTCGTTAAATTGGAAATTGAAATTATTAGTTATTTTTCTGCTAAATACATAAAAAATTAGATTGCTTATTTATTACGTTTGGTTAAATTAAAAATCCAAATGGTTGTTCCTTTTTTTCCATCGAAAAAACTTAAAATTAAATTGATTGGGTCTTTTTTTTCCATTTAGTTAACCATTTCACTCGAAAAATTAAAATGGTTCATCATTTTTTAAATTTCAAATGTTTTTGTTTGGAAAAAAAATGTAACACCCTCGGAATCCCCCAAAATGTCACGTGATTTACAATAAACAGGTGACAATAACACATATAAGTATATACACATAACTCATGGGATAACAAGCAAGTAATGCTGATTTAAAACTTTAATCACAATGGAGTCAACTCGAATCTAACATATATAAACGCGCATACTGATCTCATCATTAAGTCACTGAATCATACCGAATCGGTAGCCCACACACTGTCACAGGCAAGAATCCCCAAGCTAATCGTTATCCCTTGCATCAGTCCCCCACTGCTAACCCAATCTCTGACCCCCTGAGATACACATTTAGACTCGAAGACGTAAGCTTCACAACTCGTGTGTACACAAGGGTTAAACTCAGCAGTATAACACATACACAACACATAATACATGGCAGATTTGTAATTAAAAGAGGAGTAAATTACAGAAGTGGTCCCTGTGGTTTGTCTAAAATTATGAAAACGGTCCCTCAACTTCCAAAGTTACAGTGGCGGTCCCTGAAACCACATTTTAATTGCAGAATTGGTCATTCTGTTTCTAAAATTTCTAGAAATGACAATTTTTCCCTTCTTTCAATTACAAGTTTGGAAATTTCAATTTTGGTCCATTTTCTTAATTTTTTATTTTTGATTTTAAATTTAAAATATTAATTTAATAAATTATGATTTGATTCATTATTAATTATATTATTATTATTATTTTTATACCTATTTATTTTGTAAAATAAATCTATATTTCTTTACTAAAAATTATTTTTATTTATATACTTAATTAGTTAGTTATGCATATTTATGTATTTATTTATTTATTATAAATCTATTTATTTATATTTTATTGGTTAAACTATTTGTATAATTTTATTATTTATACTTATCCATCAAACTATTTCAATACTTTAATAAATTTTAAATTTGTTTAAATTTTGATTTAAATTTACTAATTCATTACGTTTTGTTTTGAATTTGCTACTTTATTATTTTTTATTTAAATATTTTGTTATGCTAATATGTTTTTATTTAAATTTATTATTTTATTTGTTTGGATTAAAATATTTTGTTATGTCAGTATGTTTTGATTTCGTTTTATTATTTTTTATTTGTTTTGATATAAAATTTTGTGTAACATCCCGGATTTGAGTCTGGTACGTGGATTTAATTTGTTGGTCGCTTATTTTAATATTATTGCGTTGGTCCAATCGGATCCCGTTTCGTGGATTATACGTGTCGAGACCGAGTGATACGTGGCGCCGAATTATTATTTAGGGGATTAATAATAATTATGAGATCCCGACGTTAAGTGGATTAAATTGATATTAATAATGAAAAAGTGATATCAGGTTCGAATTATTTGGGTCCGGGACTTGCTAAATATGGAAAGCATATACATGGGACTACTTTGTGTAACACCCTCGAACTAACCTCAAATGCCACATAAATAACACATCATCCGTGACATAATATAATAATCCCTACACTATTCCCAAAGCACATACGTGGAACTCCGATAATTTTAAAACATTAATTTACATAAAAGAGTCACGGATATTCCTGAATATATCACAACTATCCGAAGTACATATATACAAACAGTCCACAAAATATAACTACCTCTACACGGGTAGCTAACAACTCCTCAAGTAGAAACAACAGCAAACCTACTTCGGTCCAGCAGGCCTTCTAACGCTCTGGTCACCTGAGATACACACGACAACACACACAGGTCAGCTAAAGCTGGTGAGAATGCAAGGGTTAGCGTACGATTATAAAACTCAATAAATAAATAAACTCAATAATAAAATGTTCAGCGTTCTTGAACAAGTATATGAGATCCCACAAAGTAGCTCAAATAGGCACTCAACTCGTGTGGATGAATCCACGTACCCAAATCCCGGAACCGCACAAAGCAGTCGTCTGGACTCAAAAGGGAATTGGGAGCGACCCAACCCCTGCCCAGCCGTACGGTTTAGTATCTCGATAGCTCAAGTGTCTCAAATCTCATATTATAAAACAAAGTTCACAACAGCCCAGTAATACATGCATGATAGTATCTCAATAAAAAGCTCGTAATAAAACTCATAATAATCTCGTAAAAAACTTAATAAAAGATCATGCAAGCATAAATAAATAATCGTATAAGTATCTCAAGAAAAACATGCAAACTCACCTGCCCTGAAGACACACTACTAAGTCTCAATTCCCTGCCCTTTCCCTACCCTATCAACGCGAGACCCTGAAATCACAACATCACAACTCAATATCACAGTTTCGACCCAACAACCCTATACACAATTCCCAACAACTCACGAGACCCCAAAGACCCGAAGACATGACTCATAGAACCCAAAAACCCGACCTAGAACCTCAGCCGCATCGCGGCCGCACTGACCATCGCGGTCGCGGTCGCGCTGACCATCACGGTCGTGGCCACGCTCAAGCTAAACCGCTTGCGATCAATCAAGAACATCGCGGCCCGCGATCAAGGGATCGCGGCCGCGCTCACAGACTAACAGCAGCAGGATTGCTCTATTTTCTTAACAGCCAGGGGATTCAATCCCCAACCCATTTCAGCTCGATTTTAATCACAAACATATACTTGAATTTACTCAGCAACACACACAAACTTAATTCGTCTAATAAACACTAATCAGCAACATTAAAAGTCCCTATTCACCTCAATGTTCAAGGAAGATGATGATGGAGGGATTTGGAAGCTTCAATCCAATTCAGATCTTCAATTGAAGATGTTGTCCACTGTTGGAGCTTCAAAGCACACACACAACACGCTTGATTACTGATTTGGGAGTGAACATAATGAATCAACATATAAAAGAGCTCAACTTATATATACGTTTTGAGTTAACATCGGTCAGCACCCAATTTCCGATCCCAATATCCCAAAATACAAATTTATATTGTCGGGTCCCAAATTACATAAAAAATCCAATAAAATAATTTCACGTACCTATCCCAAATATGGGATGTTACACTTTGAACATTGTTTCTCTTTCCTTCTCCTTTCCAAAAACAGATACTAAAGAATTGTGTGTGTACGTGAAGTGAGCAGCAAGGGGCATCAAGGAACCAAAGCTGGTTGTTCATTTAAGTCCATCTCCCTTCTCTTTTGAGTTCTTGAGTTTCAAGGTAAGGATTAGGGGTTTTGATTGCTAAAATTCGAGATACATATATGTGTAATATTGGGGGTTTGGTTTTGAAATTGTATGGGTCAATTATGTATGTATTGTTGTGTGCTTTGGTTGCTGGAACTCGAGCTTGAAGGCTTGATTAGCCTGGTTCCTCCATGAATAACGAAGAGAGCAGGATTGCTATCAAGTGAGTGCGGCCGTGATGGCTAGGGCGCGACCGCGATACCTAGGCGCGGTTCGCGATCCGGCTGGGGTTAGGTCGGTTGGGGGTTGGGGCTTCGGTGTTCGCTAGGGCTGCTATTTGGGTTCGGTTTAGTTACAACGCTCGTGTATGGGTTTGTATTGGTTATTAGTTAGGTTTGTGCTAATGTGTTGGGATCCGTTGTGTTTACAGGTTCGAGCCGACAGCGTGCCGAGCCGTGATAGAGTTTGGGGTTGCAGTTGGTTTTTTGTATCGGTGAGTACTCGAGTTCTTTCAAAACGCGCGTATACCTATATTGAGTCATTATGTGTTGTGATATGTGTACGATACAGAGTTATGGTGCGCAGGTATGATTCTATCTACCCTATACGTGTTATATATATATATTTAAGTTGTCGGTATCCGCCATGTGTGATCGTGCAGGCTGACTGTCCCTAACCAGTCACGAATCTTGAGACTGTATATATACATCAGTGTTATTGTCAGGTCACTCATGTGCCTATTGTGTAGCTAAGCGCTGCTATGTGCGGCCTGTTAGTTGGGGAACGACGTCCCCTTGAGCTGAGATGTGCATCGAGTACTGAGTATCTGTGTATTTGTGTTGAGCTATATGTGTTGTGCATGCTATGTGTTATATCAGTAGAGTTTAACACTCGCGTACTCACGAGCTTCCCAGCTTACGTTTTCGAGTCTTATGTGTCTCAGGCAGTCATACAGTGGGTCACAGCCGCAACAGCCGCCGAAGTAGGAGCCGGGTCGGATCAGAGCTATGTGTGTATATAACTATTGCATGCTGATGTCATCTTTTGAGAACTTGTTGTATCTGATTAACATGTGTATGATACTTAGTGTTCAGATGGTTTATGTGTATCTGTATCAGACATGCGACTTGGTGTAGTAAAGTTCTTAATTAACGGTGATTTCAGTTAATCCCCTGACATGTGTACTATGAGAGGTGTGCGATTCTGCCAGTTATGATTATATATTGACGTGGCATTTGCATGCGAAAAGAGGATGTTACACTTTAGTATCAGAGCTAGTGGCTTCAGTATTAAGTATCAGTGGATGCTTGAGCTAAGACCGTGTTCAGATCCGTGAGATTCTTCCCTAAGACTGATTTTAGCGGAATTAACTGACCTTGCTTATTGTATAACGCTCGGTGATCTATCAGTTATCTTAGTTATTATGATTTGTGCAGGTAGTTATGGCAGGTTAGGGAGAAGGGTCAGGGCCAGAGAGATTAGCGGGAGATGAGTAAATCTGTAGGTCAGAGCTTCGAGAGTTTTTAGCAGAGTTTTACCGCAAGTGGGATCAAGGTCAGAGGGTAGATCCTCCGCCAGAAACTGGTACTGAGTCAGTGGTTGGTGCATCTTCTTCTACTGTGAGAGGTGGGTCCTTTAAGGACTTCATGACAGGAGTCCCACTTCAGTTCAGAGGCGGCGGTGAGCCGGGTGCGACGATGGTGTGGGAGAGAGAGATCGAGGCGGCTTTCCGAGTCGCCCATGTTGACCCACGAGATATGGTCAGTTATGCGACCTATCTGTTGAGAGGAGGGGCTTCACAGTGGTGGAAGTCCATTGAGTCTTCTATGACTTCGTCGGCGGCTTATGCTATGTCTTGGGAGCAGTTCCGGGCAGTATTCGAGTTACTAAACATTCACCGTGATGAGCGCTGGGAAATCGAGCGTCGCTTTCTACACCTCCAGCAGGGTGATATGTCGGTCCAGCAGTATGTTGACAGATGTAATGAGTACTCCCAGTTTTCACCCCAGCACGTTGATACAGAGATCTGGAAGGCAGATGCTTTCATAGATGGCCTTCGACCAGACATTCGTGAGTTTGTTGGGCTAAACGATACTCCTACCTTTGCGAGGGCTTTAGAGATGGCCCGGGTAAGAGAGAAAGAGATAGAGAGACAGAGGGGTCTGCCCCCAACGCAAAGACAGAGGACGGGGACGACTGAGAAGTCCCTTAGTTATTGGCGAGAGTCCCGGGAGACGCCTAGAGAGAGTCAGACAGAGAAACACCGTTCACAGGGGCAGAGTTCTGGGTCTCGCAGAGACCGGGTTAGGGATCGCAAATCGAGGAGATCTGGCCAAAACCAGAGTCAGAGGCAGAATTCACGGTTTGGTGCTCCTAGTCAGAGTCAGAGCAGTGTAGGGCAGGGGTCCCAGCCATCAGGGAGCCGGGCTGATAGTTCATCGGGAGAGAGAGACTGTCAGAGATGTCGCCGTCGTCATTCCGGAGCTTGTATGCTTGAGCAGCCGTGGTTATCGCTGTGGGCAGGTATGGTCATACCTCCTTTACTTGTACCTCGAGGGATTTCCTGTGCTTCCACTGTGGGAGGCCAGGTCACATTGCCAGAGACTTTCCGGATGCGCCACCAGCTGTACAGGGAGCGAGTACCAGCGGGACTAGGGCTGAGCCTTCGTCATCGAGCCGTCGTGATTCAACTCCTAGAGGTCACGGCATGGTATTTCAGGCTACTGCAGAGGAGGCCCAAGAGTCTAGAGATGTGGTTTCTGGTACGTACATTCTGAATGAGCTTAGTGCTCGTATTTTGTTTGATTCTGGAGCAGATCGCTCGTATGTGTCTGTTGTATTCTGTGTGTATTTTTCTGTTCCTTCTACAGTTTTATCTGTTCCGTTGGTTGTTGAGAGAGTGGATGGGAGTACGACATTAGTGAGCCGGATATTACGAGATTGTGTTTTTGAGATGAATGCGCATCAGTTTTTGATTGATCTGTTGCCGATAGAGATTAGTAGTTTCAACATGATAGTGGGTATGGATTGGATGACAGCCAGACAGACCGATATTCTGTGCGTGAAGAAGATGATCCGTATACCCATTTCAGACAGTGAGAGCGTTACTATGTATGGCGAGAGGCGCCGGGGTGAGATTGGTATAGTTTCTATGGCCAGAGCCCAGAGATATGTTGCTAAGGGATGCGAAACGTTCTTGGCTTATGTTGTTGACGCCAGAAAGGAAAAGAAGACCATAGAGGATATACCAGTTATTTGAGAGTTCCCTGAGGTATTCCCAGAGGAGTTGTCTGGGTTACCGCTAGATCGTCAGGTCGAGTTTCTTATAGACCTTATCCCTATAGCGGTGCTTATTGCTAAGACGCCTTATAGGCTGACACCTACTGAGATGCGAGAGATGATGTCACAGCTTCCGGAGTTACTAGATCGTGGATTTATCCGTCCGAGTTCATCCCCGTGGGGAGCGCTTGTGCTGTTTGTGAAGAAAAATGACGGTACTATGCGGATGTGTATCGACTAAAGAGAGTTGAATAAGATGACGGTGAAGAACCGATATCCGCTTCCATGCATTGACGATCTGTTTGACCAGCTACACTGTTTCGAGTTACTTCTCGAAGATAGATTTGAGATCTGGTTATCACCAGTTGAGAGTCAGAGATGAGGATGTTCCGAAGACCGCGTTTCGGACACGTTACGACCATTATTAGCTTTTCGTTATGCCTTTTGGACTGACTAACGCACCCACGACTTTCATGGATTTGATGAACAGGGTGTGTAGATCTATGTTGGATCAGTTCGTGATTGTGTTTATCGACGACAACCTGATCAATTCGAGGACTGTTGAGGACCACGAGCAGCACTTGCGAGAGGTTTTAACCGTGCTGCAAAAGGAGAGACTGTATGCGAAGTTCTCCAAGTGCGAGTTTTGGTTGCGTGAGGTCCAATTTCTGGGGCATGTTGTGAGCACTGAGGGTGTTAAAGTGGATCCGACGAAGATAGAGGTCGTTATGAGTTGGGAATCGCCGAAGACTGTGCCTGAGATTCGTAGCATTCTGGGTTTAGCCGGGTACTATCGCCGCTTCATTCAGGACTTTTCGAGGATTGCCATGTCATTGATGACATTAACACGGCAGTCCGTTCCTTTTGTGTGGTCCGATGAGCAGGAGTTGGCCTTCAGAGAGCTAAAATCTCGGTTATGTCAGGCTCCAGTATTAGCGCTACCAGAGGGTACAGAGGATTTCGTTGTATATTGTGATGCGTCCGGTACTGGGTTGGGTTGTGTCTTGATGCAACGGGGCTAGGTGATAGCATATGCGACGCGTCAGTTAAAGACCTACGAGGAGAATTATACCGTGCATGACCTTGAGTTAGATGCGATAGTGTTTGCGTTGAAGATTTGGCGTCATTACTTGTATGGATCTGGGTTTGTGGTGTGTACAGATCATAATAGTCTTCAGTATCTGTTTATTCAGAAGGAGCTGAATATGAGACAGCATCGCAGTTTAGAGCTACTGAAGGACTACGACTGTGAGATCCAGTATCATCCGGGCAAGGCCAATGTGGTGGCGGATGCGCTAAGTCGCAGGGTGTGCGGCCAGACTGTGGTTTCTCGAGCGGCGAGGCTCGAGGGCACGTCGACCCTTTTTGAGAGTTTGAGACTGGCTCGGTTAGAGGGTTTGCGAGCAGATAATGTGAATAGAGAGCGGCTCACTGGGCATCCTGATCTTCTGGGCAGAGATAGCAGAGGGTTGTATGTGTTTCACGACCGAGTCTGGGTTCCGAGAGTCGGTAATCTTCGGCAGTTGATATTAGACAAGTCGCACAGATCGAGATTGTCCATCCACCCCGGGAGCACCAAAATGTATTGAGATCTGCGAGAGTTTCATTGGTGGCCCGGGATGAAGAGAGATGTGGGCCGATATGTTGAGGAGTGTATGACTTGTCTACGTTTTAAGGCCGAACATCAGAAGCCTCACGGGCATCTACAGCCTCTGGAGATCCCCGAGTGGAAGTGGTATCATATCATAATGGATTTTATCGTTAGACTTTCACGCACGGTTAAAGACAATGATATAATCTGGGTGATAGTGGATCCACTGACCAAGAGTGCTCACTTCCTAGCGGTTCGGTGCACCATTACGATGGATTAGTTGGCTCGACTCTACATTAATGAGGTGGTTTCGAAGCATGACATTCCGAAGTCGATCACGTCTGATAGAGATACGCGGTTCACTTTGAGGTTCTGGCAGAGCTTTCAGCGTGAGTTGGGGACGAGAGTTCAGTTGAACACATCGTACAGACCTCAGACAGACGGGCAGACAGAGCGGACGAACCAGACTCTCGAGGATATGCTTCGAGCGTGCGCGATATATTTCAGTGGTAGTTGGGACTTGCATTTGCCGTTGGTTGAGTTTGCGTACAACAAAAGCTACCACATGTAACATCCTAAAATTTTATTATCATAATTTGAGGATATTTAGTTAGATTTCGTAATGAATATAATTAAGTTGATTTATGAAAAATGATTATGTATCTAGATATTTAAAAGTTGGTTGCTATTTTAAGAAATTAAGGAATTGAGAATTTCAACTTTTAGTTATTAAGTATGATTATTAAAAATGTTAGTGATGATGAAAATTATGATGAAACTCAGTATTTAATGGAACCAGATAAATTGAGGGGCTAAATGTGCCAAAGTTGAAAGATGGGAATAAAAGGTCCAAGTCTTTCATTTTGAATGAAAATCAACCTCTCTCTACTTTCTCTCTCTATCAATCTCTCTCTCTAAAAATCTGCTAAAAGTTCAAAATTTTGGAACTAGATACGTGAATCAAGCTGAATATTAACAAGGATCAAGTGAATTTGGAGGTAAGAACATAATTTCAAGTTTGAGTATCTATTTCTTAGTATCGCCGTGGAAAGGGGTTATCCGATTCATACACCGAGGTAAGCTGAGTCCGCGGTACATCGGTCCGTTTGAGATGATAGCCAGAGTTCGAGATCAGGCGTATAGATTGAGACTGCCTCCAGAGTTGGCCGGAGTCCACGACACCTTTCATGTGAGTCATCTGAGGAAGTGTCTGGCCAAAGACGATCAGTATGTGCCGTTATCTGAGATCACCATGGACGATCACTTGCGATACGTCGAGCAGCCCGAGACTATTACTGACCATAAGGTAAAGAGATTAAAAAATAAAGAGATTGCATTAGTATTCGTTCAGTGAAGACACCATAAAGGTACTAGCGCCACCTGGGAGCCCGAGTCAAAGATGAGGAGCCGCTATCCGCAACTATTCCAGTCATCAAGCTAGATTCCGGGATGGAATCTTATTAAGAGGGGAGGATTTGTAACATCCCGGATTTGAGCCTGGTACGTAGATTTAATTTGTTGGTCGTTTATTTTAATATTATTACGTTGGTCCAATCAGATCCCGTTTCGTGGATTATACGTGTCGAGATCGAGTGATACGTGGCGCCGAATTATTATTTTAGTGGATTAATAATAATTATGAGATCCTGGCGTTAAGTGGATTAAATTGATATTAATAGTGAAAAAGTGATATCGGGTTCGAATTATTTGGGTCCGGGACTTGCTAAATATGGAAAGCATATATATGACACTTCTTTGAACATTATTTCTCTTTCCTTCTCCTTTCCAAAAACAGAAACTAAAGAATTGTGTGTGTGTACGTGAAGTGAGCAACAAGGGGCATCAAGGAACCAAAGTTGGTTGCTGATTTGAGTCCATCTCCCTTCTCTTTTGAGTTCTTGAGTTTCAAGGTAAGGATTAGGGGTTTTGATTGCTGAAATTCGAGATACATATATGTGTAATATTGAGGGTTTGGTTCTGAAATTGTATGGGTCGATTATGTATGTATTGTTGTGTGTTTTGGTTGTTGGAATTCGATTTTGAAGGCTTGATTAACCTGGTTCTGCCATGAACAGCGAACAGAGCAGGATTGTTGTCACGTGAGCGCGGCCCCGATGGCTGGGGCGCGACCGCGATGCCTGGGCACGGATCGCGATCGGCTGGGGTTGGGCCGGTTGGGTTTTGGGGCTTCGGTGTTCGTTAGGGCTACTATTTGGGTTCGGTTTAGTTACAACACTTGTGTCTGGGTTTGAATTGGTTATTAGCTGGGTTTGTGTTAATGTGTTAGGATCCGTTGTGTTTACAGGTTCGAGCCGACAGCGTACCGAGCCGTGATAGAGTTTTGGGTTGCAGTTGGTTTTGTGTATCGGTGAGTACTCGAGTTCTTTCAAAACACGTGTATACTTTATTGAGTCATTATGTGTTGTGATATGTGTACGAGACAGAGGTATGGCGCGCATGTATGTTCTATCTACCCTATACGTGTTATATATATTTAAGTTGCAGGTATCCGCGATGTGTGATCGCGCAGGCTGACTGTCCCTAACCAGTCACCAAGCTTGAGGCAGTATATATACAACATTGTTATTGCCAAGTCGCTCATGTGCCTATTGTGTAGCTAACCGCTGCTCTGTGCGGCCTGTTAGCTGGGGAATGACGTCCCCTTGAGCTAAGATGTGCATCGAGTACTGAGTATTTGTGTATTTGTGTTGAGCTATATGTGTTGTGCATGCTATGTGTTATATCTGCAGAGTCTAACCCTCGCGTACTCACGAGCTTCCCAGCTTACGTTTTCGAGTCTTACGTGTCTCAGGCAGTCATACAGTGGGGTCACAGCCGCAGCAGCCACCGAAGTAGGAGCCTGGTCGAATCAGAGCTGTGTGTGTATATAACTGTTGCATGCTGATGTCATCTTTTGAGAACTTGTTGTATTTGATTAACATGTGTATGATAGTTAGTGTTCAGATGGTTTATGTGTATCTGTATCGAACATGCGACTTGTTGTAGTAAAGTTCTTAATTAACAGTGATTTCAGTTAATCCCCTGACATGTGTACTATGAGATGTGTGCGATTCTGTCACTTATAATTATATATTGACGTGGCATTTGCGTGCGAAAAGAGGATGTTACATTTTGCTACGATAATACTTAAGTGAAAACTAAAATATTTTAAGTGAAAACGAATAAAACATATTAATGTATAAACTTGTAAATCAAAAATATTAAAATACTATATTGAAATCAGAACGTATTGGCATAACAAAATATTACAATTAAAATAAATTAC
Source organism: Centrapalus pauciflorus (assembly GCA_020465985.1). NCBI lineage: Eukaryota > Viridiplantae > Streptophyta > Magnoliopsida > Asterales > Asteraceae > Centrapalus > Centrapalus pauciflorus. Next base: position 64,474 of record JAANYP010006088.1, read on the forward strand.
TAAATTTAAATCAAAACATATTAACGTAACAAAATATATTAGTTTAAATAAAATAAACTAAAAAGATCAATATAATTCATTATTTCTAATATTTATAAAGATTAATAAATATAAAATGTAAAAACAATATATTATTTCTTACATCTTTAGATATTAATAAATTGATAAGATTTAAATCTAAATTCAAATAATATCATATATACTTATTTATATATCTAAGTAAAAATATATATTATTTGTATATTTATAAAATTATTTGTAAAACTATTTATTTTTAATATATATTAGTAAAGTTTATAACTTTTAAGGCATTTTTTTTAAAACCAAACAAATAAAACAATAAATTTAAATCCAAACGTACTGACATATCACAATATAGTTAAATCCAAACAAATAAATAACAAATTTAAATAAAAACATATTAGCGTAACAAAATATTTGTAAACTTAATTCAAAACGTAATAAATTAGTAAATTTAAATTCAAAATTTATTAACGTAATAAATAGTTTGATGGAAAAGTATACATATAGTTTAACCAATAAAATATAAATAAGTATAACTTTAATAAATAAATTGAATATATAAAAAGATGCATAACTTAACTAATTAAGTTTATATATAAAATATTTTTAAGTTTATAAATAAAAATATTTTTAAGTAAACAAATATAGATTTATTTTACAAAATAAATAGGTATAATTAATAATAAATAACAATAATGAGAATAATAATAATGAATCAAATCATAATTTATATAATTAATATGTCAAATTAAAAACCAAAATTGAAAATTTTAAAAAAGGGATCAAAATTGAAATCACCAAACCTGTAATTGAAAAAATGGCAAAATCGACATTTTTAAAAATTTTAGAAACAGAAGACCAATTCTGTAAAAATTGGTTTGAAGACCGCCACTGCAATTTTGAAAGTTGAGGGACTGTTTTCATAATTTTGAACAAACCACATGGTCCATTTCTGTAATTTACTCTTAAAAGAGTCAAAAGTGTAAATATAAACAAAGGCAAAATGAGTATTTCAATAATAGTTGATGGATAATGGACTAATTTTGAAAATAAACATTGACGATAATGACCGATTTTGCAAAATTAAAAGTTCAGAGACCAAATTCAAAGTTTGATACAAACCACAGGACCATTTTTGTAATTAACTCTTATTTCTATTTGCTTAATTGCCTTTTAAATATGGAAAGTGATTTGTACACATCAAAAATTTGTAATACACAACGATTTCATATGAAAAGATTATTCTATCCATACTTTTAAGAGCTAGAGTGTAACGATGATAAAAGTGTTCGTAATGATAAAATAGTCATTTTATATGAAATTATTTTATATCTTAAAACTTTGTTGTATACAAATCACTTGGTTTTAAATATATATAAATTATTGTTTTTTTTTTGTAATTAAACTAGTTTATTATTTCACATGTTACACATATATTTTATAAACAAATGTTTACTTAAACTCTATACAAACTTAAAATTACACACAACAAATATTTATTTTTCAATAAAAATACAAGAATAATAATATTTTTTTGTCATAGATTATTAGTTTGTTCCTGTTATTATATATGTATGAATTGTACTGACTATGAGTTATGTTTTTAACACTTTTTTTTTATAAATTATATTTTTAATTCATACAATTTGAAGTTTTGTTTTTATATAGAATATATATATATATATATATTTAATAATATTATTATATTTTTTTAAAAGAATATCTTATTACTATTAACGAGTTTTCTTGCCCGCGCGTTGCGGCGGATGAAAAACACTTAAAAAATAGTTTAATGATATGAATTCAAAATATAGGCTAGATGTGTTTGTTTGATGGACTTTTAAGATATAGAATGAGTTTGATGTTTTATAAATATTGTTTATTTGATAAATGATTACCAAAATTTAAGACATAACAAAAATATTTTTGCAATTTAATCAAAATATAGGTATAGATATGAATATATACTCCATTTGTATTTTTGCAATTTAATCAAAATTTAAGACATAACAAAAAAAATTAACTTATATTGTTAATTTGACAGGTAATTATTAAAGTAAACTCAATCAGTAAGTCAAATCTATAAAATATTAACTTAACGAATGATATAATAAAACTTATCATTTACAGTATTTATAATACCAATAATGTTTATATTCTTGACGACACTAAAAATTAACAACTCCATATTTATATTCTCGTCAAAATAATTAATGATATTGAGTATAGTCCTAATAATTGATATAAGAAAATAATAGAATGAAAGTTTATTTACCTAAAATAATAATAATAAATATATGAAGTGTTTAAATGTCTCATTTCAAATTTATATATATATATATATATATATATATATATATATATATATATATATATATATATATATATATATATATATATATATATATATATATATATATATACAGGTTCATCAGCATACCCAGCGTACCCTAATGTGAATGATCATTCACACATATTTTTTTAATAGACATGTATAAGACAACATTATAAGACTTTTTTTCAAACGGAGTAATATCATAAATCTTGTGAATATTAAAAAAAGATCATGTGAATGGTCATTCACACCATTCACATGATGTGAAATGACCGTTCACATGGATGATCATTCACATATATATGCATTGAGCATTCACATATTTTAAGGACACAGAAAGTGTGAATCTATGTGAAATTCATATATCATGCGTAGAACATTAAATTAAACATGGTTATGTGAAACAAAATTTTAATAAACTTTTTTAAGGTCGGTACCTTCGGGTGCACTTGATTTCGAGAGGTACTTATTTGAACCTGCGCCTGGCCTGTGCTGGTGCGGCGCCAAAATGCGTTTTTCAACCCTGGAAACCCTAATCTTGATTCCCTATAGATAGGAGTGAAGGGGCAGCTTTGGAGGAGAGTCCCGACGTGTGTGCAAGTGTGTCGAAGCTCTGCCGGAGTGGATCTACGATACGAGAACGAAGACGGTGGTTCGCAAGCTACCCAATGGCTCAGATCTGTGATTGTGACGAGCATACAATGAGCGGCTAATCCCGTTAGCCGTTTGCGGAGGATCTACGGCTAAGTTTACTTTTCTTTAATTTCTTATGTTTTGATGTATTCGTATTGAGCTAGATCTATTATGTGTATGCAAATTTAATTATGAAATAAGAGTAAGGACAGGTTTTGTACACAAGACCTTATGGTTACAATCAAACATTTATTTACCATATCATCTACATCACTTTTTGTTAAAAATACACCAAAGAAAATATATGTTATTATTTAAGTCTTACTATTCATATAAATAGCTTATGAATAGTATCACTTACTTGGTAAATGTTAGTATTTATAATTTATTATTTTTACTTTTTTAAACGTAGGAAATAGTATCTGGTTATCAGAGTGGTGAGTATACTCATCATTCTGAAAACCATCATTTTGGACACATCGGCGTCATATCAGCGTTTCTTTCTCCATCATTTTCATTCTTAAACTTTGGAAATACTCATCATTCTCAACTTTTCGGTTTAAAGTATTTCGTTAATTTTTTGAGTTAATTGCATAGATGGTCCTTTAACTATCCCCAAATTGCAACATTAGTCATTTTTTCGAAAACGTTGCAAATTGGGTGCTTTATGTACCGAAAAGTTGCATTTAAGGTCATTTCTAACGATTTCCGTTAAGTGTCTCTGTTAAGTCAGGGGCAATTTCGTCTTTTTAAGTATAAAGGACCTTTTTTGTAATTTTTTCTTATTTTTTGCCTTATTATTATTATTACTATTATTATTACTATTATTATTATTATTATTATTATTACTATTATTATTATTACTATTATTATATAAATTTGGGGATAGTTAAAGGACCATCTACAATTAACTCTAATTTTTTCTATGACAGAACCAAACCGGATCAAAACTTTTTGGTTTTCGGTTCTGATTATTCGTTTATCTGTTTCGATTTGATTTTTGGTTTTTTCACAGACACCTACAAGCCATCTTTCGATTTTCCTCAATACATAATATGCGTTTATACAAGACGCCAATTTTGGTTATAAATAATGATGAAATGTCACGTATATAAATAAATGTAAGAGATAGACATTATTAAAACTTAAAAAATAAAATAAAATAATAATAACATTTAATATTTTAATTAAGTAAGAGGTGTAAATTAATATTTCTGTTTGGATCAGCCTCTAGTTTAGGGTTTGTCACATGGAAAATCATTAATTATAGGTCAAAATCAAATAATTTTGACAAAATCACATGGTGTTCTTTAGTGAATTACGATAAAAGTCTATAGACCTATTTGGTGAAACCTTCAGGACACAGTACCATAATTATTTCCAAACCACCTTTGGTGACGTAAGCTTCAAAATGAGTTTTTTTTGTTATAAATAAATGTTAAAAAAATGACATAAATAGATACGTAATTTTTATATTGTTTTGATTTAGGTTGCTTTTTTTTTTTCGAAAAACTGATACTAACGGTTACCATGCTGACGTATACTTTTTCGATGATTTAAGTTGTATACTTTCTATATCAAGTGTTTCTAAATAGTCTAATACTTGGTATCATTTTGTTTTAATATTTCGTTAATTAACGTCTTCCTTTGAATCCCTATTATATTAATACAACTTGATAAAATTCTCAAGTTTTTCAACTAACAAATTGAAACACATCTGAAAGTGCACAACCTAAATCAAAATAATGACAAAGTACATATCAGCATTATAGTTGGTAGTATCAGTTTCATCTTGTGACATTTTTTTTTCTTGTTAGAAAATTGAAATGTTAAATGATTTACTAAAACATAATGTAACTGACTGATTTAATACATGAACTCTATAAGGGATTTAATAAGGAAAAAGAATGCCTTAGTGACTAAACTGATAAAATCCTAAATATATGATGTTATAACTTTTTACAACATATACCTTAAACTAAAACGTAATATGATATTTTTAAACTGAACAATAGGTTATCAGTAACAAGATAGAACTAACTAGATAGAAATATATATCATATATAATATATAACTAGTTATCTATCTAGTTAACTATATATATATATATATATATATATATAGGGAGGTTCAATTGAGCACTTTTATGAATCGAGGTACAAAAGTACCTATATCATCCATAAGATCAAAAAATTGTATGGATTAGATTAATGACAAAAGCGTAAATAGTTAGACAATTTTATGCAACTTGTGCATTATAAAACAAAGGAAGAAGGGCATTTTGGGGAATGTGCATACCTCATTAAATTTAATATTTCAACAAATATGCTAAATAAATTCAATTGATACATTTCCAAATTTAAAAAAATACACAAATTCAAAAAAAGATGATGGAAATCGATGCATTTAATCGTTAATCGTGTTTATCTATGCATTGTGTTAAAAAAACGCATTTAACAAAAAAAAATATACAAATTCATTTATGCATCGTGTTCAACTTGTTCATCATTCTTTTATGCATCGTGTTTGTCGTTCATATTCTTCATTCATCTATGCATCATGTTCAACTTGTTCATCATTTATCTATGCATCATCATTGTTCATCATCCATTTATGTATCATCATTTTCCGTTGTTCATCATCCATCTATGCATTGTCATTGTTCATCATCCATCTATGCATTATCATCATTCATTGTTCAACATCCATCTATGCATCATGTTCTTCATAATTTTCATCGGTTACCTCTCTTGTTCATGTTCATCATCATCGTTGTTCATCGTTAATCTTCGTCTTCAAATCATCATCACTAAGGAAAATCATGAAGAACACGATTAGAGAGAGAGAGAGAGAGAGAGAGAGAGAGAGAGAGAGAGAAATGAGGAGGAAATGAGGAATGTAGTTAATATGAGATTTTAATTCAAAATGTAACTCCTAATTATCATTTAATGATTTTTAGAAATAAATTAATTATCATGCCTTTAGTTTTTCCTAAATGCCCTTTGTGCAACCTTGGTGGATTATCCGATGCACAAAAGTGCCTTGAGGTGCCCCGATGCATAAAAGTTCTCAATTGAACCTCAATATATATATATATATATATATATATATATATATATATATATATATATATATATATATATATATATATATATATATATATATGTAGAGGTTCAGTTGAGAACTTTTATGCACCGAGGCACCTCTAGGAACTTTTGTGCACCAAAGAATCAATAAGGATGCACTAAGGGTATTCCTGGAATATTGAATGTGGAAAATTAAATATATGGAATTAATTATAATAGGTAAATTAGAATTAAATAAGGAATAAATATTCAAAAAAAAGTAACCACTTCCTCATATCTCTCTCTTTCTTTATTTCTCTCTCTCTCTCTCTCTCTCTCTCTCTCTCTCTCTCTCTCTCTCTTTCTTTCTCTCCCCAACCGTATCCACCACACCACAACCACCATCACCTTTGTTGTAACCACCTCTCCACCGTATCTCTCTCTCCACCATATGCATCGAGGAACCCCGCCAACCACTACCGCTGCCGCCACCGTGATGATGATGAACACGATGAACAAGAGATGCAACCTATGATGAACAATATGATGAAACACGAAGAACACGATGAACAAAGAAGATGATGATGAACACGTTGATGCATCCATTGGAACAATGATGTTGATGATTAACAACGATGCACCATGATGAACACTATGTATAGATGAACGATGATGATAAACGATGAATACGAAGATGATGAACCGATGATGATAAACGATGAAAATGAAGATGATGATTAACAGTGATGCATCACGAATTGTATAGATTTTGTATATATAAAATCGATATGCATCACGAATTGAAAGATTAATATGAAATGCATCAATATCTCCATCATTCTTTTTGAATTTGTGTGACTTTTGTTAAATTTGGAAGTGATCAATTGAATTTATTTTAACATTTAGTATTTAGTTATTTGTTATAAAATTTAATTTAATGAGGTATGCACAATACCCAAAATGCCCTTCCATGTTTTTTTGTAATGCACAACATGCATAAAATTGTCCAATTATTTACCCTTTTGCCATTTAATCTAATCCATACAATTCTTTGATCTAATGGATGATATGGGTACTTTTGTACCTCGGTGCATAAAAGTTCTCAATTGAACCTCCCTATATATATATATATATATATATATATATATATATATATATATATATATATATATATATATATATATATATATATATATATATATATATATATATATATATATATATATATATATAGTTGGACAATTTTATGCATGTTGTGCATTATAGAACCAAACAAGGAAGGGCATTTTAGGGAATGTGCATACCTTATTAAATTTAATATTTCAACAAATAATCAAATAATAAATGCTAAATAAATTCAATTGATACATTTCCAAATTTAACAAAAATTACACAAATTCAAAAATGATGATGGAGATCGATGCATTTCATCGTAATCGTGTTTATTTATGCATCGTGTTCAAAAAAGATGCATTTAACAAAAAAAATACACAAATTCATTTATGCATCGTGTTCAACTTGTTCATCATTCATCTATGCATCGTGGTCGTCGTTCATATTATTCATTCATCTATGCATCGTGTTCAACTTGTTCATCATTCATATGCATCGTCATTGTTCATCATCCATTTATGCATTATCATTTTTCGTTGTTCATCGTTCATCATCCATCTATGCATCGTTATTGTTCATCATCCATCTATGCATCATCATTATTAATCGTTCATCATCCATCTATGCATTGTGTTCTTCATAATCATCATCGGTTGCATCTCTTGTTCATGTTTATCATCATCGTTGTTCATCCTTAATCTTCGTCTTCAAATCATCATCACTATGAAAATCATGAAGAACACGATTAAAGAGAAAAAGAGAGAGAGAGATAGACAGAGAAATGGGGAGGAAAATTAGGAATGTAGTTAATATGAGATTTTAATTAAAAATGTAACTCCTAATTATCTTTTAATGACTTTTAGATATAAATTAATTATCACATCTTTAGTTTTCCCTAAATACCCTTAGTGCACCCTTGTTTGATTATTTGGTGCACAAAAGTTCCTAGAGGTGCCTCGGTGCATAAAAGTTCTCAATTGAACCTCAATATATATATATATATATATATATATATATATATATATATATATATATATATATATATATATATATATATATATATATATATATATATATATATATATATATATATATAATCAGGTTCATCAGCGTACCTATGAGATTCCAGCGTACCCAACGTACCCTAATGTGAATGATCATTCACATATATTTTTTTTGAATAGACATGTATAAGACAACATTATAAGACTTTTTTTTCAAAAGGAGCAACATCATAAATTTTGTGAATAGTAAAAAAGGAATCATGTGAATGGTCATTCACACCATTCACATGGTGTCAAATGACCATTCACATAAATATGCATTGAGCATTCACATAATTTTTAAGGACACAGAAAGTGTGAATGTATGTGAAATTCATATATCATATGTATAACATTAATTTAAACATGGTTATGAGAAAAAAAATTAAAAAAAAGTTTTTTAAATTTGGTAGCTTCGGGTGCACTTGATTTCGAGAGGTACCTTTTTGAACCTGAATATATATATATATATATATATATATATATATATATATATATATATATATATATATATATATATATATATATATATATATATATATATATATATATATATATATATATATATATATATATATATATATATATATATATATACTCGAGCTCAATTTGGATACCTACTCAAGTAGCTCAAGCTCAAAATCGATCGACCCGATTAACATCGACTCAATCTTAAATAATTCATAAGTTTGTTAGAAATCTAAGGTACGGATATGGAATCAACAGAATTTGGATGTTCTTGTTGTGATTGTGTGTAAACACTATTCATAAACTACAATTTGACTCTACACTACAAGAATTTAGTTATTTGCGACAAGCATCATTTGCGACGACAAATCACTTCTGCAACGGCATTGTAATTTCTGCAACGACATCTCTTATTGGTAACGACATGTAGGGGTGTTCATAAAAATCTGAATCCGAGCACACGAAAAAAAATTCTGATCCAAAAAATATAAAATTTTTTATCTCCTTAGTATTGATTATTAATATTGAGTGTTTATTATTATTCTAATGTATATTTTTGAGTTTTATCTTGATTTTATAGATGTATTAACTAATATTATATATATTTTAGTTTTTTAATCTTTTTTTTAGTTGTTTTGAGTAAAACAATTCCGGATACATTTAGTTTGTAATATATTTATCTTTAATATGTATTTGGATATATGAATTTGTATTTAGATATTTAAATATTTGATTTAATTTAAAAAAAAAATAAAAAATATGAATTTTCGGATATTCAGATAATCTGTATCCGAATACGAAATATAACAAAATTCAATATCCGAAAATTCGGATATCCAATTTTGGACACCCCTAACGACATGTCGTCGAGATGTGAGCAAAAAAAGTGCCCCCTCAGACTTAAACCCTAAATGAGCCACAAATTTTATTTCACCCTTTTTGTTTTCTAGATAATACACAAGAAAGCACACTAGTTAAGAATTGACGGAATTTTTTTACAAATATTTCATATGTATTATGAAGTGATAAGATAAAAATAATTTTTAAATTAAGTGTCAAGTAACAATTAAAAACTGCTTAGTTTCAACAACTTATGGCTTCCGCAAGTTACTTCTGTACCAATAAAAACTAGTTCTTTTTTACCCGGGCGGTGCCCGGATTTACCGTAAAAAAATTTAATTCTTCTATATCAGCAAAAGTAAAAGAACAAAATAATCAACTAAATCAACATACATGTATAACTATTTTCGTTCGGATTATGTTTTTAAAAGCATGATAATTTGAAGTGCATTAACATAATATGACAAAAGCTATTTTTGTTTTTTGTTTTTATTTTATGTTAGATCACATACTTGCTAATTGTGACATATTATAATTATTAAAATAAGATGTTATTTTTTATTACTTAAATATATTTTTCAACTATATATAGTGGGTGGTTTGAGAAGTAAATGTGGATTAGTGGGTGGTTTGAGACGTGGATGTGGGCTAGTGGGTGGTTAATAGTTGTGAATGTAGTTGTTGCATAAAAAAGTTGTACTATGTGCTTTTCAAGAAATACCCCTTATCAAGGGTTATCCTTAAAAGTAGATAGATCCAACGGTAGAGATTGAAACATTCTCTCTGCTCCGCAAACAATATATATTATTAATTTTCTACAACGAATCCCGACCCCTTGACCTCGACATACACCCTTATCCAGACTTTGACTAAACTTATTCGTGTGTGTACTCTACACCTTCATATATGATGTCGTTCAGATTGAAATCCTTAACAAGATAATTATATTAAAATGACAACAAATTAAGCTTGATTAAGCTGACTTGATAACGAATTCACGATAGAACCTTGATTTAGGTTGATAATTTAAAATTCATTATTCATTGAAATATATACTATTTAATTTATACAATATCTGAAAATGCATATTTTACATAAAAAAGTAGCATAATATGTATAAAATATATATATAATTAGTTAAATGACCCTTGATCAAATCTTATAAAGCATGTATACTATATCTAATTCCAGTTAAGTAGTTCCTCTATCATCTGCATTGCCACCCTATTCTCTTCCTCTATGCTTTCAGCATCTCCGCCACCATGAACACCACCGCCGCCTTCTGCCGCCAACGGAGACAAAGATTCCGATGATGTCGTTGTGTGCGATGTCGTTTCATCCTCCTCTTCCTCTCTTTCTTTTCTCTTCCCACCGAGCTCGACTCTCATCACCCAGCTGGAACCCGACCCTTTTCCTGCTCGTTTCTGCCACACTCCGATGTGAGAATTATCGCTGTCGAGACGTAAACATGTGAGCGACGGTGCGGGGTCTTTGCAACATTTACGGAGTTTAGCAGCTATGGTGGCTGCCGGAATTTCGGTGGCTGGTGGTGAGGTGGTCTTGGTGGTCGCCGGAAAATTGGTCTTTGCGTTTTGACCGTTCATCAAGATGGCTGCTTGATCATATGCTCTTGCAGCTGCTTCAGCTGTATCGAATGTACCAAGCCAGATCCTTCGTTTCCTACATATAGGTGTACAACGTGCATTAAAACTTGTACAATATGCAGCAAAACTTGTACAGTGATTATAAGAAAAATATTTTTTTTTTTCTAATATGTATATAACATTATAAATATTTATAAAAAAAATATTACATGAATCATGTAAACCTATAAAATGACACAAAAATATATAGGATTACGTAGAAGTGATCGCGCATTCAACAGTTCACATCGGTGAAACTGGTAAATCAAATTACCGAACCGGTTGTATATTGTTCGGCTCTTGATGCATGATATTCATAACGATCGGTTAATTGTTGTTTCAATTAACTCGATTTGCTTTATTCATATAAAAGTTGGGATTAACCGATACTAAATCGAGGCAGAGCCTGTACATTTCAGTCCGATTTTATTTCATTTGTTTAGTACATTATTTTTTAATATTTCGTTTAAAAAATAAAATAAAAACTACATTCAAACTTAGGGTGTGTTTGCTTGGTGGGTTTTGAAGTTATGTAATGAATTTGGGTTTCATTGATATTGTTTATTTGAGAAATGATTAACAAAAAACTCAAACATATTCATATTCATGGGTTTCCTCATTTCTCGTATTCTTACTCTTATTTCTTTTAAACTCATACTTATACACATACTCATTTCTAACCCATCAACAAATAACCAATTTGTTCATTGGGTTGAAATTCACACTTCTTATTCTTTACTAAATAAATCTTATATATAATACTTTCAAATTTTTATTGGACATTTTTAGAACAAATCATGAAGCAAATACAGAATTCAACATTCTATCAAATCATAGTCAATAACGTGAAAATGATATGCACATGCATATCATATATAACGAAATATCCGGTTTATATATTTTATTATTATTATTATTTTATGTATAACATTTAAATACATTTAATGCTGTCAATATTTGTAGCGGCATACACTCGACACGTATACAATAATGAATAAAAATGCAATATCTTTTATATACATATATATATTATATATATATATATATATATATATATATATATATATATATATATATATATATATATATATATATATATATAAAAGATGATATATGATATTAAATTGGATTCTTTTTCTTTTTATTATCACCGAAAAGAATATATGATATTAGAAGTGCAATATAATTATGAATTATATATATATAGACACTAAAGATCTTTTGTGAACAAGTTATCATTGTGAACAACCATAAAAATAGCTTTAAATCTTATGAATCAATGGGGTACCATGTTAGACTGGGGAAGCGAAGTCCATCCTTGTTTAGTTATAAGTAAAAAAATGGTAATATAGTCAATTAAGTTTATCTTAATTAAGTAGATGACAACAATGAATTAATGAACCCCTTCATTAGAGGGATTTACCGCCATAACAATATCTTTAATAAATTTCAAAATGGGTTTTAGTGAGCGTATTCAATCGGATTCGACAATGGGTTTTAGTGAACATGTTCAATAGCATTTGACAATGGGTTATAGTGAACATGTTCAACCGGAGGTGTCAAATAAAGATATTTATTCTTTTCATCAAATCGTTCGTGAATGTTCAATTTCATATACACGTTATTGAATGTTAACCCTTTTGGTGATAAACCAATATCGACGGTATTGAACATGTTCAATCATGGTTATGGTGTGTGTAGTCGATGAATTCCATTTTGGTGAGAAACCAAGATTTATGGTAGTGTGTCATCGTTGCACATGTTGAGTATGAGTGTAATGAATGATACTAACTGAAATGAAGATTTTCATGAGATACACAAAATCTGCGTAACTAATTTAAATCTTTCAATACCAATTTTACAACCAACACTAATTAACGTGGGAAAAACTTTTAAGCGAAAATTATATTTTTTTAATCATTTTAATGATAAAATATTGACTATAAATGATTTCCCGGTACCCGATGGGTGTATAAATTGGCTATAATTGGCTATAAAGTGTATAATTTTACCCACTTTTTTTGATGTAAAAAAAGTGTCACTATAGATATTAAAATCTTTTACCTACACAATTAAAAGAGTGAGTAAAAGTGGAGTGAGTATAGATATATAGTGACTAAAAAAGTATGTGCATGGGTATAGACCTCAAGTATTTTGTGACAAAATTTTTGTGTCACTAATTTAGAAAAAGTGTGAGTAAAAAATTGTTCTATACCTACTCTTTTTATAAGTGTCACTAAAAGTAATATATAATGACACTTTTTTTTTGTCACTAAAAACAAGTGTCACTAAATGACAGTTTTCTTGTAGTGCCAGTTTAACATGGTACCCGATTGATCTTGAATATATATATATATATATATATATATATATATATATATATATATATATATATATATATATATATATATATATATATATACACACACATACATACATACATAAATACATATTTATATATATATATATATATATGTATACATATATATATATATATATATGTATACATATATATATATATGTATACATATATATATATACATATATATATATATGTATACATATATATATATATATATGTATACATATGTGTATATATATATAGAGGTGGGTTCAATGGAGAACCTCCATGCATCGAAAAACCTTGAAGAACTTCCATGCACCACCACAAATGCATCACAATTCCCCCGTAATGCATCATTATTTCCACGTGATGCATCAAATTCTCGAGTGATGCATCGATTTTTACATTATTTCCACTTGATGTATCAATTTCCCGCGTGATGCATTTCAGTTTTTCTAGCGATGCATTGTGGTTCTCCAAGGTTCTTCGATGCATAAGGTTCTTCATTGAACCCACCCCTATATATATATATACTAAGGATCTTTTGTGAATAATTTATTGGTTGTGAACAAACATAATATTTAACTTTGAATATTATGAATATTGTTGAAAATACTACCAACTCTTCTATTAACCTATTATTCTTATTGGATCCTGTGAATTTATAGAATTCTATGAATTTGTCGAATCTTATGAATCTTGTTACAAACACTATTATGAAACTTTTGAAAGTTCTGAATTCTGTTGTAGACACTTCTATGAACCCTTTGAATCATATGAATCATGTTACAAACATTTGTTGATACATATGAATGATTATATCTCATTTTTTTATTTTTCACATCGTTCATAAATAAATGTTATTATTGATATAAAAAATTAAAAATATGTTGATTTTACTGTAACATATATTAAAAAGTAGTAGTTAAATTAAGTATAGATAAACATATGAAGGGTTTATATATATATATATATATATATATATATATATATATATATATATATATATATATATATATATATATATATATATATATATATATATATATATATATAGGGTTGGGTTCCGGTGAGAACCCTCATTACCGTGAGAACGTGAGAACCACTCCAAAATGCACAAATTTAAAAATTAAAAAGTTTTACTTAAAACCATTATTAGTCTTAAATATTAATAAATATCATAATCTAACACTAAAATTACATTTAAGAATTATATTCATTAAATTATAAACTAAATGCACAAATTTCAACATCAAATGCACAAATTTTCTTAAATGCACAATTCGTACATAAAATGGATAAATTATAGCATGAGATGCGTAAATTTTTACATGAAATGCATAAATTTATCAAAAACATTTAATTTTAGTATAAAATGCACAATTTTATACAGTGGATGCACAAATTTTAGAGTGGTTCTTACGTTCTCACGAAATAGAGGGGTTCTCATGTGAACCCAATCCTATATATATATATATATATATATATATATATATATATATATATATATATATATATATATATATATATATATATATATATATATATATGTGTGTGTGTGTGTGTGTGTGTGTGTGTGTGTGTGTGTGTGTGTGTGTGTGTGGTTGGTGTGTGTGTGTATCTATAGTTTGATGATAATTTATTAATTTTACACTTCTTTTTTTCATAATGACATGAGACAAATTTTGAAAGTATAATTAATGGTTGAATAATGACCTCTATGAGAGCAATTGAAAATATGTTATTATTAAATGATATATATCCTTAAAAATACATTACAATTAATGATATCATAATACTTTTACATTTATGTTACAAATTTCGGCAATTAAATTACATTATTTTATATATTAAGTTCATTGTTATTAATTAAAAATTATACATTAATTATTCTAGATGTTTTATCGTACCACTAATAATTATACAGGACTAGGCGGCGATTATGATGTGGTACGACATTAATTAATTATGATCACTTGCTTTTTTTACCGATTAAACTTTAATAATTAGCAATTTTAAATTTTGAAAAATTATAATTTATACATTGCATATCACATATCTAATTTATTATAGACTTAAAAGTAAAAAAAAAACAGTTAAATATTCATAAAATATAATAAAAATTCTATAAAGCTTTAAAACAATATAAAAGTTTCTAATGTTAGTGTAACCACAAAAAAATGCCAAAAATGATAGCTAAGTCACAATAAGTGTTATAAAAAAGGGTATATTAGTGATTTATATTTTTATTTACTAGAAAAACATATGATATTAGACCCTCATGAATTTTTTTATTATGAGTAAATAATTTTAAAATTAAAACTAAAAAGATGATGATGATCATGTTTTTTTTTATTAAACAACATGCTTATGATAAATGCTAATTATATATATTTGATCATCCAACATTTAAATATACGTATTTAACTGCTAAACTATATTTTAAATACATTTAATGGTAAAAGTTAAATTATTTTTTTATACATTTAACCACTAATTTATCATTCATATAATACATACATGCATACATACATATATATATATATATATATATATATATATATATATATATATATATATATATATATATATATATATATATATATATATATATATAAACATTAAACTTCAATATCTTTTTGTTATAATAAAAAAGTTTTTAAAAAAAAAAATAGTTTAACGGATAGAGAAACAACAAAAATAATAAGAATGAATTAATGTATGTAGTTGGTGAAACTTACAGCAGAGGGTGGCGGATCTCTGAAACCCATGAACCCCATTGTCTTTGCCTGACACCTCTGAACTTCTTTGATTGTACCCTCATTTTGTTTCTCTCTCTAAAAAAACCAGATATATAGATATAGAGAGAGAAAGAGAATGCTTATATGATATATAACTTGTGATCCACCTTCCTCCAATTTAAGGTGTGTAGGGAGAGATAGGAAGATAGATATATATACATATATAGAGAGAGAAAAAGAGGTGTGTGTGAGTATATCATCTATATATAGATAGAGAGTGAAGAAATGTGGATACAGTTGTTCTCTTTAAGGAGATATATGTATATCATATATATATATATATATATATATATATAGAGAGAGAGAGTGTGTGTGTTAGGTTCGAAAGTCATTCTCGAAATCAAATGCACCGAATGTACCATTCTTAAAAAAATTAATTTTTTCCATAACAATGTTTAAATTAACGTTATACATATGATATATGAATTTCACATACATTCCAGCGTACCCTAATGTGAATGATCATTCACATATATTTTTTAATAGACATGTATAAGATAACATTATAAGACTTTTTCTTTTCAAAAGGTTTTTTTGTGAATGGTAATTAAAGATCATGTGAATTGTGTGAATGACCATTCACATAAATATGCGTTGAACATTCACATACTTTTTAAGGACGTACAAAGTGTGAATGTATGTGAAATTCATATATTATGTGTATAACATTAATTTAAACATTGTTATGAGAAAAAAATTAAAAAATAAGTTTTTTAAGGTTGGTACCTTCGGTTGCACTTGATTTCGAGAGGTACTTTTTTAAACCTGAATATATATATATTCAAGATCAATGGGGTACCATATTAGACTGGGGTACCGAAGTACCATATTAAATGAACATGTTCAATACGATAAAATGTTTAATTTCATGCAAAATTGCAATATACACATGTTCAAATATACATTATTAGTTCACATAATTTAAATGTTTATTATGATAGAATGTTTCATTTCATGCAAAATAACATATGCACATGTTTAAAAGTGCAATATGTATAAACAATTGCATATTGCATTTTTGCATGAAATTAAATGTTTAAACATTTTAACGTAATGAATATAAAAATGATGTGAACTAGTTAATCATAATGCAATTTCGAACATATGAATATTACACTTTTGCAAGAAATTTAATATTTAATCGTAATGAACATATTTATTTAATATGGTACTCCGATTTCCCAGTCTAATATGGTAGATCATGAATCTCAACTCTCTATGTATTAAATGCTATTATTGGTTTTGTATTTTCTTTTAATACAAAGAGAGGACGCAAAGGGGTGTAGGAAGCATGCAATAAAAGTTATCACCTACCAAAAGTATTCACTTGGACTTCATAACTAACTTGAGTAAATGAGGTTGGACTTATTCTTCATGTCACTTATTTATCTTTCTTCTCAACCAATAACCTATGCCATTTTTAGTTGTTATGCTACATTAAATACCAAAAAATTTAAGAATACTAAGATTGTGTGTTGGGATGAATTCACATAATAAAATTCACATTTTTTGAATTCTTGTTTGAACTTTGTAATATAATTATTCTTAAATTATTGCATTACTTTTATAACATATACAATGAAAGTACGGGTGTTATTCGAGCGGGTCGGTTAAATGGGTATCGAGTTATTTGGGTTTAAGGGTGTGGGTTATTTTGCTAAACCCGAACCAAATAAGGGGACGAGTTAATCAGTTTCAGGTTCAATGAGTATCAGGTTACTTTGTTTGGGTATTTAGATGTTTATATTCTATCTATAAACAATTCCAATCTAATTATAAACAGTTGTAATTCTAATTAAAAATTAAAGATTAAACGGGTTATTCGGGTACCCGAATGAACATGAATCGTACCCGATTCTCGAACCGAAAATATTATTCTGGTACCATTTAACCCGATTTAAAAAATCGAAAACTAAATAACCCGACCCAATTAACCCATTTAAGATCCAGTTCAGAGAGTTATTCAGGTCTGATTAATTTGCACACCACTAAGCATAAGTGGTAATTAACCTGATTTTTTAAGATGGTCAATGTCTCGTATAACGTGGGTGACAAAAATCATATAATAATGTATCGTTGTTGAATTATATGTATCATAGTTTGATTCTCGAATATTCAGTACGGTGTTACATCCCCAACTGTTAGGCTACCATGTATCATGAAGACTATCACATATTATCTAATATCCTAGTTGTGAGATTTTTACAGTGAGATATATAGCTTTAAGTTAGTAAAATAAAGGTACTCATGTATTTAAAAGTGCCTTAAGAATGGGTGTGTCTATTTACACCCCATGATAAGTCTATTTCTACCCCATAAATCTAATGATTACCTTATCTATTTCAATCTATTTCACCCCATATAATTACATTTAGTAATAATTAACTCATCATTTTAATTTATTTCTACCCCATGATAAATGATTATATTTCCTAATGATTTACTCAATATTAAAATACTTTAAAATTTAGGGATAATTGTAAAAAAATAATCAACGTTGTACAAACGAATTTACTACATAAAATATTATGGCAATAGTCGATTCTTGTACATTTTTATCCATTCCTTTGCACGTCTACAATGTCCCGCAAGACTTGGCATTGGATGTCCCTCTTGCAAATCAACCTTCATAAAATGATTTCCATGAACAAATGCAATTACTATCGATTGATTTAGTTCTGACGCACGTGGCTTTTTCCAAAGCGGAAAAAATGTGTAACTGGTTGGATTTGTTAAAAAGCAAACAATGCAATTGTACGTGTTCGCAATCAACACACCACTGTCAGACATTTTCATCCAGTGATGTATGGGTGCAAAACCGTTATGGTAATAATCGAGAGATGGTTCCACAACAACGTAGCTATCACCCATACAAACTTGATATCCATTTGAATTGCTACGCAGCTCCTCCAATAATTCACGACGAATATCCCGCCATTCATCTTGAGGTCGACCAACAGCAACAGCTATTGCCCGAAAACCACAGTTTCCATCACCAACAACATCTTCTATTCCAGTGACATACGGTTGAAAAAATGATGGAATTTCCCAAAGGCCGGGATGTGTATAAAAATTTCCGTGTTGTGGTGGTTCGCCATGAATATATTGACCATACATTGAGATTGCTGGATCCTAACATTTATAAAAAATAAGATTAATTTAATGGATAATATAGAAACAAAAAAAGATAAATTATATATAAATGTTACCTGCTCATGATTAAAGTATTGACTGTGCGACGGTGGTTGGTAGTCATTAATTAAACTATTCCAAAATGGATCTTGAGGAAAAGTTTCGTATTCACCGTATGTTGGATTCGGAACCTCATACATCGTTGGTTTCTCGTTCAAGTCAAATAGATTCGGAACCTCATACATCGTTGGTTTCTCGTTCAAGACAAATAGATTCGGAACCCCATACATTGTTGGTTGCTCGTTCAAGGCAAATGGATCTGACGTATATGTTGAGCAACTGTGTCTGCGAGCCTCTACAAGTGAAATATCATGCTCCTGCTGAACTTGTTTCCCTTTAGTAGATATTTGTTGCTCATTCGGTTCAAATGACATTGGTCGATAGGTAGAGCAACTATGTCTACGACTCTCTTGCGGTATAGGAGCCTGCGGGGGTAAACCTTGTTTACTTTTGTTGGATTTCAATGTTGGCCGACCACGAGTGCTCTTTTGGATTGAAGGTTCGCCAACAGGTGCATACTCAAAAATTGACTTAAGTTTTTGCAGCATGCCTAACTTCCTTCCTCTTGTTGGTTGCTTGTTGAACATTTCTTTAAATTCCATTATCTCGTCATCACAACAAATATCGTCAATTTCTACAGTATTCTGCGGTGAAAGATCAAGCTTCCTCCAAAAGACATCTATTGAGTCTAATGGTATACACTCACCTGCATTGAATATTGAATAATTTTATTTGTAATATTTAAAAAATATCATGTACGTTGTAGTTGAGTATACTAACCCGAATTCGAGACACAAACATTTCTTTGTATTTCTTTAACCAATTCTGCTCTACATACTTTAAAACACTTGAAAAATAAATCAAGTACACAAATACGATCATAAATAATAATTATAAAGGTTATGATTTAGAAATATAAATAACAAGAACAAATACTTGGATATTTTACCAACATTGACTGAAGTCGTTTGTAGTTTTCCATGTATGCTATCGATGTTGGAGACTCCACTAGTAATTTCCACAATGCTTTAAAAGAGTCCCAATCGTGTTGCGATCTGATAGCTGGTTTACAATGCTTCGTAATGTTTTGCTCAATATGCCATCTACAAAGTAGTCGGGTAGCATTGGGAAACACTTGTTCGCATGCATTCATGAGTGCCAACTCTCTATCTGTGACTATAACACGTGGGTGCATACTCCTCGAGAAAGTAACCTGATCAGTGTAGAAAGTAACCTGATCAGTGTAGAAAGCTGATGTTTTGAACGAATATTCATCATATCCAGTAGATAGGTTGATTTCAGGAAAATTAGACATCTCTGTATAAAAAAAACGTAAATAATAATTAGAATATTACACAACTATAAAAATAATTAGAATGTAACAAGACATAAAAATTTAATATCTGATTTGATATTAAAAAATACATAAAAAATCTAGTTTGAAAAAAAATTTGATTTAAAAAATGATTTGATATTAAAAATACATAAAAATCTATTTTGAAAAAAATTTGATTTAAAATGATAAAATACATAATAAATCTGATTTAACAAATTTGATTTAAAATATGAAAATTTCTTTAAAAAAAATCTGATTTGATAAATTACATATAAAATCTGATATAAAAAAATTTGATTTAAAATTGAAAATTTGTTAAAAAAATCTGATTTTATAAAATAAGTAAAAATCCAAACCCAAAGATTGTTTAGAAAAAGCCCAACACTCTCTTTATCTCTCATAAAGTAAACCCTAAAAGAGATCTCCCCCTCCCCAAAAACTCAGCCGCCACATCTCAGCATCCTCACCCCTCTCTCTCTCTCTCTCTCACTTCGGAAGAGCTGCCGCCTCTCTCCCTTCGGACGAGCTGCCGCCTCTCTCACTTCGGACGACATCGGCAGCGCCTCTCCCTCTTTCTCCGCCTCATCGGCTGCCGCCTAGGTGAGGCGTCGGTCGGTCCTAGAAACGGCGGCAGCGGCGCGAGGAGTTAACGACCGAACGTGCCAAGCCCTTACCCGCCTGAATGGAATTCATATCTCCTTCGTCTCTCCCTCTTTCTCCGCCTCATCGGCTGCCGCCTCTCCCTCTTTCTCCGCCTCATCGGCACCGGCGATGAGAGTCACGACCTCTCTCTCTCACGCCGCCGCCACTGCCTCTCTATCACGCTCTCTCTCTCTCTCTCTCTCTCTCTCACTCTCACACACACACACACAGCGACGCCGCCGCCACCACCTCCTCATCGGCCGCCACCACCCGGTAAGAACAGTGCTGCTCTCTCTCTAATCCCCCACCCCGCCGCCGCCGCCGCCACCACACAATACCTGCGATGTAATTGTAATTTTCAATAAATGCATCAAGACTTGTACTTACTGTGAACTTAGTTCTGATTTGGATTAAATTGATGAGCTAAATCTGATGTTAATATGTTTGTTTTCTGATTTATGTTGGTTGAGGTATTCTTGTTCAAATGTAGTTATTCAAATGTAGTTATTCAATACTTTGTATTGGAAGTTGATACAATAAAAATCTGTGTAAAAGTTGATTGATTATTGAAATATTAAAAAGTTGATTTTAGTTGGTATTAAAGATTTGCATTTTCTATTGGCTAAAAGTAATTACATTTTTTTTTAAAAATCTGATTTTTAATGATATTGTAATGATGATGGGGTAGGAATAGAGAAGATGGGGAGAAGATGGGGTGAGAATAGTAGCACCCCTTAAGAATATGAGTATTTTAATATTTTAGGAATAAAAAATGATTTCTTAACTTTAGAAGTTGAAGAGTGACATTATTGTGGTTGATCTTTCAATTAATTGAAAATTAAATATGGGATTTATGAATTAGAAAGAAGAGAAATGAACAAATTGGTTTTTTTTTTTTTTTTTTTTTTTTTTTTTTTTTTTTTTTTTTTGAACGGCAAACTATCCTACTCCTACTCCTAAACTACTCATTTACCACCAGACTGACTTACTCTACCAGAAGAACTATGATTACTTTGATTTTAATAATGGAGTTTTTAATAAGTAATTGCACCAAAATATTTTCATAAAAGTTTTTTAATTTAAAACATTTTTGTAAAAATCAATACACATATATAAAATGTTTCCATAAAAGTCTTTTAACTTAACACCAACTTATGAAAATTTGTAAAAAAAATCCTTAAAAAACTCATAAAACAACACAATTCGTAAACAATTTCAAGTTGAAAGACTATTATGAAAACATTTTTGTTACAATGACTTAATCGAAAAATATCAAAATTAAAGTATGTTGGTTTTTAATTTGCATAATTTTTCCTTTTAATAAAGTTGTCTTTGGTCCATGGAAATTAGTTTTTCTCCATCAAAGTAGAGAGAGAGAGAGAGAGAGAGAGAGAGAGAGAGAGAGAGAGAGAGAGAGAGAGAGACGTAAATGAAGGATGAGAGGCATGGGTGCTCGTGGTAGGGGACGACGATTAATTGAAGATCGAAGAATCGAGCTTCGTAACTACAAAACAATGTTCTCTAGAACATCAAGAATTAAAGATGACATCATGCTTATGGCTATGTGAATTACCAGTAATCAATTTTAGAACTTAATTATTCCCCTTAATCATGTTTATGTTAAAAAACTTGATTACGTTTATTATGTTTAAGTGGTACTATCTTTTTCAATCAAGTAGCTGTTGATTTAAGTCTTACTTGGAAAAAATTATAATATATCTTACCTTTAATAAAATAACAAGCCAAAACAAAGCTAGATGGTCAAAAAAATTCAAATTTTATTTCAAACTGTTTAATTAAACCATACAAAAATAAAAAATATTAACCAACACAAGAAAAACCATAACCAACATTTCAATAACAATAAATCTTTGGCTAATCTAAATTTGTGGACTTCTACCCTTACATGGTATAAACTCAATCTTGATGTAATATTTTTATACACATTTAACCATTATACTTTGGTGACTAAATGAGACAAATATGATAATTGGATAAAAAAAAAACTTAATCCGCTATATTTATATTGTAAAACTTAAACTATTTATTTTTTGTGAAATTTCACCGTATCAAACGTCCCCTAAGTATTTACAAATAATCAACTTGATATCTTCTAGGGGTGTTCATAAAAATCCGAATTCGAGCATCCGAAATAAATATCCGAAAATCTGATCTGAAACCATCCGAAATTTTGGATTCGGATAGTAAAATTCAAATTTTCGGATATCCGAAAATCCAAAAAAATAAATTTTGAAATTTTTTATATATCTTTAGTATTGATTATTTACATAATGTTGAGTGTTTATTATTATTCTAATGTATATTTTTTAGTTTTATCTTGATTTTATAGATTTATTAACTAATATTTTATATATTTTAGTTTTTGAATCTTTTTAGTCGTTTTGAGTATAATAATTCCAGATACATTTAGTTTGTAATATATTTATCTTTAATATGTATTTGTATTTTAGATATTTAAATATTTGATTTATTTTATTTTAAAAAAATTAAAAATATGAATTTTCGGATATTCGAATAATCCGATATCCGAATCCGAAATTTCGGATATCCGAAAATCAGATGTCCGAAATTTCAGATTCGGATAACAAAAATCACTATCGTAAATTTCAGATAACCGGTTTTGAACACCGGTAGCATCTTCTTCAATGCAATCTTCCTAGCATGGGTTTAAAACTCTTTTAGACACACAACATTTATTATCCTAAAGTTTAAACTATCAATCAACTATTTGATCTTGAGTGGATAATAAGTACATGAGAATGTATTCACCATTGGACAGAAGCCAAGCCTATGGGTTTACCCATTCTGCATTACTAGATGACACATTACTATATTTTGTGAGTTTCATTAAATATAGAAGTGACTTGACATGCTTTTTTTTTTTTTTTTTATTAATCTACTTTTTGATTTTTAAGAAAAATAGATCTATCTTATTGTACTTTTGTTTGCAGACAGATTTGAACATGAATAACTTTCATAATTTTCTCAAAATTTGTGACCCTTTTTTACAGCCATGATCATTTAATTTGAAGTCACTACAACAAAAAATGATTTTTAGGGCATTTTTTGGGGATGTTTTTTTAAATTTCATCTTAAAATAGACTTAATAAGATGTGAAACGTTGTCTTGCTTATGGGCGGTTGTTGATATTTTCCAACGTATTCTCACAAGAGAATTCGTCCAACGTTTTCTTATATTTGTTTCAACTTTTACATCAATTACACACTTTTATATATGTATGTGTTGTTTTTTAGAAGAGGCTTTTTATGACATAGTTTTTATCTTTTCAGAATGATGATGAAAGAAGCACAACGAACATGTTGGTAGTTAAAAATTCACCTTTTTAAATCAATTATGCACTTTCATAGATGCATCTATTTGTATTTCAATAATTTTAAAAATAGTTTTTTATGACAATCGTAAAATCTTTGCTAACAATCATGCGTATCCTATTTATTTCTATGTCTCTTAGACTGTTTTGTTAGACATGATTGTCATTATACATTAATCAAAATCACACATGATATATATATATGTATTAATGATTCATTATTTAGTGATTTATATTTCAAGAATTCTTATTGTTAATAAATATTCACTTAAAATGTTTTGTATACAAAATCAAAGAGAAAATGTTTTCTTATTTTTCTAAAATATTTCTATTTCACTATACATAAAATAAAAAGTATCTAGTTTACTACTATCTTAATAATTTAAAAGTTTTAGAATATAATGAGACTTTATACTTATTACTCATATGTTACAAAGCAATAAAAGTTTGTGTCATGGCTTTAATAGTTATTATTATTCTTAAAAGAACCGTAAACTAAAAGAAGTTAGTAACTATAACAATAAGTTAATATAAATCAATAGTCAAGATATTAAAGAAAAGTAAGTTCATTTAATATTTCTTTTAATATATGAATTAGTATATTTTACATAAGTTCTGCTTGCACATATAAAAGTATATTTATAAAAATCAAACAAGAAATGTAAAACATAAAAGTTAATAAACATTTCAATAATTACTAAAATTTCTAATAAATTATTACGATAAAAAAAAAAATGAAGTAAAAAATAACGCATAAACAAAAAAGATAGATATGAAAAAATTTATATAAAATTTACTTAGGTTTTGTTTTATAAAAATATAGCATATTACATTTTTGTAGTTTTAGGTCATTGTATTTTAATTACCCCATTAACTGTGTAATTTATAATTGATCTAATTTTAATTAAATGTTTACAACAAATCATCATATCTATGTTATATTATAAGACACTAGTTTATGAACTCACGTATTACGTGCATATTTTTAATATACAATTAATTAAAGGGCCGGATAACTACACAAAATAGCAATGTACTAGACAAAAATGTTTTATTACAACAACGCACTCCATTTTTCATCTAAAAAGGCAGTTAACCCTATAATCTTTTTAATTAGGAATCAAACTCATAATAATACATCCTTTATAGCATTAGGTAACCTAATATAATGGTTACCGGTTAAATGGGATGACTTGGAGCTTGTTAAGTTGACATGGATCCAACTTGGCAAGTCAATGAAACAAGGATGTCCACGTAGGAAGCCAAACAAAATAAAAGAGACCAAGCCAAGCATGACTCCAAACAAACAATGTCGTTTGCAGAAGCTGAAGGAGACGAAGCATCACTCCACCAAACAAGTTCCGGTAAGCATGATTTACTTTGGTTTTTGTTGTTCTCTGCAAGGATAAACATATATCAGTTGCATTATGGTAAGGTTAGTCTTATTATTTGTTGTATTCGAGAATGTACAGTAAAGCTAAAAAAATTTCAGACCTTAAAATGAAGTCATTTCATGTATTTGATCTTCGGTAAATGGCAAATAGTTGCTTATTTTTTAGTTTGCATGAATTTATTGGTATTTATTCAAAGTTAGGGTTTGAAATCTCGTAAGTAAATGAAAATGAAAAGTTGCATTGAATAGAGTGTTCCATGGAGATATGTTTTATGCTTGTAATATGTGTAATGTAGTTGGTATTGTACAAATTTTTGTGAATTAGGGTTTACTTGTACTGATTTTGTAAAGAATGATTATGCATTATGGCTAATTTTTATTTAATAAGTGTGTTTTATATTTGAATGTTTATCAGTATGGCTTCATCACCAGAATACGCCCTGTTATTAGGAGATGATCATGATATAGCTACTAATCAAGTTAATGAGGATGAAATTGGTAATGAGATTTCAGATAGTGAGTAAACTTGTTCTGAGGCTGAAGATGATGACACAACATCATTGGATCAGCTATCTGAATGTGAAGATGAAATAAGTAACTTTAGGAAGAGAAAGACAAGACTTCAAGGTAGTGGTTTACTAGAAAGTATGTTTGGTCAGTATGAAAGAAATGAAAGTGATGATGTGCCAGAAGAGGAGTTAATGAGTTGTGAACATGAGAAGTATCTCAAGGGCCTAACCTCTGCTTTATTAGAAAAGAATAACAATTTAGATGAAGATATAAACAGTGATCAGGGGCCTGATGAAGGAGAAGGAGTGCTGAGTAATCCAAGTCATAATCCAAATGTTCATTGGAGACTTATGAAACCCATCCTTTAGGAGAGGTATGAATCCCCAGCTCACTTTAAAGAATGTTTAACAAATTATGCATTGGCAAATGGATACCAAATTTGGTTCGGAAGGAAGGATCATAAGAAGTTATTAGCAAGGTGTGGGAAAGGGGGTGCTAAGGATCAACCTAATTGTCCTTTTAGACTCTAGGCAACATGGATGGGTAAGAATGAGAATTCATTTCAGATTAAGTCATTGACTGATGAGCATAGGTGTGCAAGGAACTTTTAATTTGGGCCATTGATGAACTACAAGTTCATTGCAAAGAAATATGCTTCAAGATTAAGGGAGAATCCAGATATGAGGTTACCTGACTTACAAGCTGCTGTTTTGAAGAAGTTAAAATGCAAAGTGTCATTAAACCAGGTGTTTAGGGCAAAGGCTCATGCAAGACATGAATTTGAGAATAGGGATTATGTTAAGGAAATAAGGAGGAACAATCCAGGATCAACTGTAAAAATGAAAGATGAAGTGTCAGGGTACATACTTTCAAGGTTTTTATGTTTGCTTCCAAGGACTAAAACAAGGGTGGCTCAGTGGATGTAGAAGGGTCATAGGACTTGATGGTTGTTTTCTAAAAACAGTATGTAAGGGTGAGTTATTATCAGCAGTTGGTCGTGATGGGAATAATCAAATTTACCCAATTGCTTGGGCAGTGGTGAACATTGAGTACAAGGACAACTGGAGTTGGTTTCTTGAACTTGTGAGGGATGATTTATGCTTGGACATTGGCCATGGAATTACATTGATCTCAGACCAACACAAGGTATATTTTTGAAGTTAGACCTTTTGTTACTTTAATGTATTTATCTTGTGCTTTAATGTGTTTATTTTATTGGTTGGGCAGAGACTCATTAAAGCTGTTAATGAGATTATGCTAGTAGCTGAGCATAGACAATGTGCCAGACATATA
The DNA here is from genome assembly GCA_020465985.1 of Centrapalus pauciflorus. Taxonomy (NCBI): domain Eukaryota; kingdom Viridiplantae; phylum Streptophyta; class Magnoliopsida; order Asterales; family Asteraceae; genus Centrapalus; species Centrapalus pauciflorus. The sequence continues at coordinate 92,501 of JAANYP010006088.1, forward strand.
TATGCCAACTTCAGAAAGAAGTTCAATGGAGTGCAATTCAGAAATCTTATTTGGGCTGCTTCCAAGGCTTCATATAAGCAGGAACTTGATGAAGTGATGTACAACATCAAATGTGCACATCCTGATGCATTACAATGGCTTCTTGAGAAGTCCCCACATACCTGGTCAAGGGCTTACTTCCAAACAGGCAGGGCATGTGATGCTGTTGAGAATGATATTAGTGAATGCTTTAATGCATTAATACTAAATGATAGAAGGAAACCCATCCTTACCCTACTTGAAGCCATTAAAGTTATTATAGTAGAAAGAAGGGATAAAATGATATCTAAGGCTGACAGATGGGTAGATGATATATGCCCTGCTATTAGGAAGAAGGTTGAACACATAAAGGACCAACATGGACTTTGGTTTGTCATGTCATGTGGTGGAGACCCCTTTGAAGTGAAGAATGGGATTGTTGATGTACAAGACAACTCTTGTTCATGTAGGTTATGGCAAATCTCTGGCATGCCTTGTGTACATGGCATGTCTGTTTACTTTTCATTGGTAAGCAACCAGAGGATTATGTGCCAAGTTGGTTCAAAAAGGATATGATCAAAGAAAGTTATAGCTACTACTTGAGGCCAATGAATGGAATGAGTATGTGGCCTAAGACTGATTATCTATGCCCCCTGCCACCAAAACCAAAAGGAATGCCAGGAAGACCAAAACGGAATAGGAGAAGAGATGCTGTTGAAGTTTGTTGACATCAAAAGGTCAAGTTAGCAGACATGGTAGACAGATGACTTGTCAAAACTGTTTCCAAGTAGGCCATAATAAAAAGTTCTGCAAGAATCCAACCAGAGAAGCACCTGAGACAATTAAAAAACCACCTGGTAGGCTATAAGACAAACATTGAAGGACTGGGGACAGGTAGAGGCAAAGGGACAGGAAGCACACATGGGATTGGGCAAACATCTGTATCAAGTAAAAGAAAGGGGACAGGTAGAGGCAAGGCTGCATCCTCAATGAGCTTTGGTGCATGTTACAATCAAGAGTCAAATGCTACAATGATAGTTGTAATTATACTCTTTTAATCTCTATTTATAATGTGCATTATAAACTTTTCCATGTAATTATACTCAAATATTGGAATGATAGTGGTACTTATATTCTTGTTTTTTTATTTAGACCACAAGTGGAACACCTGTTCCAGCTTGGGCACCAAATGTTCCATTTTATGAACCTATAGATTTGAATCTGAAAAACTTATGGAGCATGAAAGTTGCCTTGAACAAGTGCAAAACCAGACTCTTGAAGATCAACCAACAAGGCATGATGAACTGCAAGAAGAAGTGCATGAAGAAGTTCAAATGCAGACACTTCAAGAAGGTTCATTGCAGGCAGATCAAGGAGCAATTCAGGCTACTCATGGAGATATGCAGACAGTTGTAGATGAAGGTTCATTGCAGGATGATCAAGAAGATTTTGGGCTTACAAATCAACAACAACTCTTAGCAAAACATCTCATAAAACTCTTGCCAAAGAAAAGAAGGCCAAGTGAGAGGATCATAGTGCTGAAATTAAAGAAAAACACTGTGGTGGAAGGGGGAGAAGGCAACTGTGATCATCCTTTTAACATTGATCAAGACTAAATTTCAACATATGATCTCTTTTGTAAAGTCAACCATAGGATGAAATGATCATTAGACATGTGATCTCTTTTGAATGTGACAAGTAGCCAAGTAGGCATATGCTCCCTTTTGTAAAGTCAAATATTGACTCACATTCTGTTTTTTAAACTCGACAGTTGACTCCTATGGTGTCTTTTATAATGAATGAATGAAGTATGGTTAAATTATGTCAACTTAGTGTTGTATCTTGTTGCAAAATTATTAAAAGAACACGTATACTAAATAATAGTTAAAAAAGCCATTTCATTGAATATGAAAGGAGTTACATATTTAAATAAAATCCTATTGTTTCAAGAATGATACAAAAAAGTTACATCAAAACTCCTCCTTCCTTAAGATTAGCCCAGAAGTGGACTTTTTCAATACCACTTACAACATGGCTTTTTAAACCTACTAATACTAGTACCTAATAATCTAGAAAGTTATCTTCATATTTCTTGTAAGGTTCTTCATTCAACTTGGTACTTGAGATTGCTTCATTCAACATAGAGCTTGATCACTTGAAATGTTCATATCCCAATCACCTCCCCCTTTCACCTTCTTCTTCTTTTGGTTTCAACCTCATCAATATCTTCTCATACCTCTTGCATTAAAAACTATTATGGTAAGAATAAACTTACTTACGTATGGTACCTTGATGTAGAAAGAACTCTTGTACTTACTTCTTTCCTATAGGAGGTGGAGGACCACGTTGCTTCCCCATTTCAGCTTCTTCTAAGGATCTGTCTGGTTGTCTGCCCAAAAATGGAAGCAACATATTAATAAATAGAGGCAAGTATAGAATTGTGGAGTAGAAGTTACCATTAAATGAAGATTTACAAGATATCTGGAGCTGGTCACTTCAAGCAGATCACTTACACCACATTAATAGTACACTAAAATACTAATATATGTCTAAAATATTATTTATTAATAAACATTGGTGATTTGTAAATACCAAAAATACTAATATTTCATTAAACCAGTAACATAAAGAAAACACATAAAGGTGCAAAGCATAACAACATATATGTTTGATTTCTTTTTTGTCAACTCGCGATGCATTAATTTAATTTCTTCTCTAAACTTTGTTATCTCCAATCTGACTTCTTCTTCCAATTTCTTCAGCTGACTCTCTGTTTCAATTAAAATAGATGATGATTCATCTGTAACATTCGAAGTCTTCCCCAACTCATACATTGTTTCATTGTACCACTCATTTGGAAGCTCAGGATCAATCCATTCAAAGAAATAATCATTCTACAAGATAAAAACATATAAACTTGTCAAGAAAGTAGCATTAGAAAAAATCAAACACATTTAACAAATCACCTCAAATGTAACACCCTAAATTTATATATTTAATCGATATAATTAGAAATTTTAATTTTACGTAAATAATGTAACACCCTACTTTTACTATTAATACCACGTCGGACTTATAGTCCACGTCACCCAATATAAGCATCATCGTCGAGGGTAAACAGCTAAACAACTACTAATTAACCACAACAAGCATAGAGGTCACGACGAAACGGGAACCAACCCCCGTTAGTAAAGTCTGTCAACCACAACCAGATCACAGGTTACAGTCATCCAAATTATGACTGGCGACTACGCCAAACCACAAAACATAAAGACTACTCACTGAAGTAGTCACTATCTACTAGCCACATGGCTGGTCTCGACTCGTGCCCGTATTATCTCTAGCCTCTGGTATCGTACATGAGATGCACATGTAAAACAACTGTCACCTGAAAGCTGGTGAGTTACTATAAACAATGCTAAAACAGTTTAATAAACAGTTAGCACAACGTAACAACTGATGAACAACTCTACGTGCGGCCGGCAAAAACAGCCCGACGCCTCATCGGGAGCGACCCGGGATAGCCTGCTTAGCCCACTCCACAAAGTAGTGGCTAAACCAGGACCTCTGGGTTGGGAATGACCCAACAGGCCTCTACTCTACGTACCACAACTATAAGCGTAATCCACGTGCTCTGTTATGTGCTAACAAGTATCAACGTATAAAAGGGATCTGCATTGGACCCGTATGATAAACAACAAACCTCTGTGGAACACAGTGATCAACAATAGTACATCTACTAAAAGAGGGTAAGTAACTCACCTGAAGCACGACAACTATCACGCTAACAACGGCGGTCTCGACAGGTCCCAGGCGTAATTACAGATCCTTGCAACAATAAACACAACAACAATATAACTACTAGCTAACGAACCCATAACGACTATGCTACTAAACTCACGGACTCAACATAAGTCAACAAATCAAGACCCAGGAGCGCGGCCCTTAGCGCGGCCACGATCGCGGTCGTGGTCACCCTCCGCAGTGGTCTTCGCGGTCGCGTTGCCTCCCGCGCTGCACCTCTCATCGCGCTCGAGCTCCTTTGAGCGCGACCGGGATCACCAGCCCGCGATCCCTATCTCGGTCGCGTTCTTATCGTCAGCGACCAACCCTGCCGACTTACCTTGATCATGGTCGCGACCTGAGGCACGCGGCCGCGATGCGGCGACGAACAGCGCAGGTCCTGCTTTGTTTTGCCCAGCTATGGGATTTCACTTCCCAGCTCAATTTTGCGTTCCAGGGGTTACGAACCGACCCCTTAACCGGTTTTAAGCATATAATACAACAATTCAACATATCAGCAACAATTTTCACTAACATGAAGTTACTCCCATTGCTTCAATCAGGTTTTCAATTGATAGGAGGTGCTGGAGGTGCTAAGCTCCTGTCATGGATGTTTCTGACCTTCCTTCCTTGTCTCTCTCTCTCTCTCTCTCTCTCAATGCTCAGCTGGGAAACACACACACACACACACACACACACACACACACACACACTTGAATTTTGAAGGAAGTGAAGGAGAAGGCACAAACCATAGGTATATATATGTTTTGGGTCTCGAACCCACTTAAAACGGGTATAATAGTCGATACCCACTAGTTAAAACACCCGTAACCCCGATTATTCACAAATTACTACTTCGGGTTTAGAATATCAATTAACTCATTAAAACAACTCCAAACCCACAATTACTACCAAATCAGTTATTATCTCAACCGATTAAGATTTACACGTAATAGCAATCTACCTTACCAAATTACGTGTAACTGGCCAATTAAAATTCAACAACTCACTAAGATAATTCTCATGTCCTATAATTTAATTCCACATACCTGCTGCTAGTTCCCGGATGTTACAAATCTCCCCCTCTAGAACTGATCTCGTCCTCGGGATCTCAACTCAAGTGAATAGGTGAGGGTAATGCTACCACATATCCGCCTCGGGTTCCCAGGTAGCCCTAAAATCCTCATTGTATCGCTACTATTCCAACACTAATAGAATCTTCTTCCTCCGCAACTTTTCACCCTGTGATCTACAATGGTCTCCGAGTGTTCTACATATCCTAAGTAATCGTCCACCTTTCATTGGGATGCCTTCAATAGTACCCACTCGTCTTATTGGCATAACATTTCTGTTAGCTCTGGGTTACTCTCAATCTCTCTCTAACTACCGCTATCTTCTCGCTAATCTGTTGAATAATCTCGAGACATGTAATTTCTCGTTCTCCTACTTCCGCCCAACACGCTGGAGCACACAACTTACAGCTATACAATGCCTCAACCAGGGGCATCTTAACATTAAAGTGGTAGCTGTTATTATAAACAAACTCGACTAAAAGCAACTGAGCATCCCAACTACCACTAAAGTTCATCACACAGATTCGTAGCACATCCTTTATCGTCTAAATCGTATGCTCTGATTGACGAGTCAACGTATCAATGGTACAACAATCAACGCAAAATCTTAGACAAATCAATGGTAATAATCCACTAATCTTCAGAAATCTGCGAATACTACTACATTCTTTGCCCCTCCTCATACTTAACGGTCCCTATCTTGACTGGGTCTACAGAAACACCTTGGCGGCTTATGACATGTCCTAAAACTAGGCTTTACCTCACGGTGACAAACTAGGCTGAATAAACCCGCGGTCTAACAACTCCTGAAGCTGACTCATCAACCCTCTCATCTCGTTAGGAGCCAGTCAATAGGGTACACACGCAATAACACCTGACATCAACTCAACACGGAATCCTACTTGTCGATCTAGTGACAACTTAGGTAACTCCTCAAGAAATACATCGGGAAACTCAGAATCAACGTCAACAGTCTCTAAACCCTCCTCTCTTTTTTCGCATCAACTACATACGCTAGGAAGGAAGAACAACCCTTGGCTAAATGACAACATGCCCGAACCACCGAAATGAGGATGGCACTGTCTCTACTACACTCTCCATGCACTATAAGGACACGGGCCTCAGAAACTGATAAACAACAATCTCCTTGGGACAAGCAATATCAACATGCTGGACAGCTAACCAGTCCATACCTACTATGGCATCAAAGGTACTGATCTCTATAGGAAACAAATCAACCTTAAATGGATGGCCATCTATCTCTAACATACACCAAGAATATACATGTCTAACTACGAAGATACTACCATCAACTAGCTCTATGATCAACAACTCTAACATCTCAACAGGCTGAATGGAAAAGCAAGTGGTAAAAGTGAAGGAAACAAATGAACGGTTCGTTCCAGAATCAAAAGAAACTCGAGCACTATGACCGTTCAGGATAAATGTACCAGAAACTACATCAGCTGTCTCCCGAGCCTCCTCTGCTGTCAACTGGTAGACTCGACCTATGGCTGGCGGGACGATATCACTACGTGCAGACGAACCCGTAGAACTCTGACTTTGTGCAAGTGGCCTCGACTCCCCTACCCCTGAACTCCATGTCGCAACGCAGTGCAATCTTCCGCTTGATGTCCGGCCTGCCCACAGTTAAAACGCAACGGGTCTTCGGAGGTGTAACCTGACTGAGTATGGTCGGGCTAGCCACAGCGAAAACAACGTACATGCCGGGGGTCACACTCCCTGGTATGGCTCTGGCGGCATCTCCTACACCACCTGTCTCTTATTACTGAGCCGGATTTCGAAGTTCCTCCTCTACGCTCGGAGTCCTCAAAACGACTACCTCGGTCATCGGGTCTACGGTCAAACATTTGGGAAGATTTGTCTCTCTCTCTCTCTCTCTCTCTCTCTCTCTCTCTCTATCGGCTCCTTCTGACTCTGTGCATCGACGATCGTTGCCCCTTGACTGGAAACGACTATAACGACTGTCCCTGTCCCTGTCTCTATCTCGGTCAGAACTCCTAGAATACTCCGCGGACTGAACTCGTCTCGGCTGCTCTACCACAGGATCTCTACGGGATAACTCACTCTCCCGTCTCCATGCTAACTTTACTGCTCTAGCATAAGTCGGTATGTACCCGTGTCAATAAACTATCGGATCTCCTTGCGCAGTCTCATCATAAACCCATTAATCTTCCGCGACTCTATGCTGATCTGGAGTGGTGCAAACAAAATCAAGTCAATAAAGATCTTCTCGTACTCATCTAATGATCGTTGTCCCTGGAATAATGTCAAAAAATCAATTTCTAGCCAGGCTAGACGATCCTCTGGACAATACTGCCCCTCAAAACGGACCTTAAACTGGTCCCAAGTCATCGCGTATGCCGGTCCGTCTCCCATCATGTCCCTAATAGTCCTCCACCACCGCTGTGCACTAGTCCGCAGTTGAGCACTAAGCAAAAGTCATCATTTGATCGGGGTGACATCCCGTAATGCGGAAAGCCATCTCCATGTCCTGCAACCAATACATGGCTTTAACAGCCCCATGCTCTTCGTGGTACTCTGGTAGATGCGCGGCCAGAAACTCCTTATACTTACATCCCTTGCCGGCCTTTCGTGATGGCCCGACCCCTGAACTCTGATCCACGCGGTACCCTGGATCAGGGACTGCAGCGCCTCGGTGTGTCCCTTCTCGTATGCCTCCTGTAATCGCCGGAAAAACACCTCATCTGACACACGTCCCCCGGTGGGACCCTTAAGTCTCTGCTCGTCTGTCATAAGGTCTCTGCACAACATAAACAAAATTACTACAACAACAATAATATAACTCTACAATTTCTTAGACCTACTCTTCAGAGATCAAGCCCAAGGATCTAGACACTAGTTTAAGCCTAAGCATCATTAGTGATACTTAAACATTAAACTAATGCTCTGATACCAAGCTGTAACACCCTACTTTTACTACTAATAACACGTAGGACTTATAGTCCACGTCACCCAATATAAGCATCATCATCGAGGGTAAACAGCTAAACAACTACTAATTAACCACATCAAGCAAAGAGGTCACGGCGAAACGGGAACCAACCCCCATTAGTAAAGTCTGTCAACCACATCCAGATCATAGGTTACAGTCATCCAAATTATAACTGGCGACTACGCCAAACCACAAAACATAAAGACTACTCACTAAAGTAGTCACTATCTATTAGTCACGCGACGGGTCTCGACTCGTGCCCGTACTATCTCTAGCCTCTGGTATCGTACCTGAGATGCACATGTAAAACAACTGTCACCTAAAAGCTGGTGAGTTACTATAAACAATGTTAAAACAGATTAATAAACAGTTAGCACAACGTAACAACTGATGAACAACTCTACGTGCGGCCGACAACAACAGCCTGACGCCTCATCGAGAGCGACCCGGGATAGCCTGCTTAGCCCACTCCACAAAGTAGTTGCTAAACCAGGACCTCTGGGTTGGGAATGACCCAACAGGCCTCTACTCCACGTACCACAACTATACGCATAATCCACGTGCTATGTTATGTGCTAACAAGTATCAACGTATAAAAGGGATCCGCACTGGACCCGGATGATAAACAACAAACCTCTTTGGAACACAGTGATCAACAATAGTGCATATACTTTAAGTGGGTAAGTAACTCACCTGAAGCACGACAACTATCACGCTAACAACGGCGGTCTCGACAGGTCCCAAGCGTAACTACAGATTCTTGCAACAATAAAAACGACTACAATATAACTACCAGCTAACGAACCCATAACGACTATGCTACTAAACTCACGGACTCAACATAAGTCAACAAATCAAGACCCACGAGCGCGGCCCTGAGCGCGGCCACGGTCGCGGTCTCGGTCACCCTTCGCGGTGGTCGTCGCGGTCGCGCTGCCTCTCGCGCCACTCCTCTCATCGCGCTCGAGCTCCTATGAGCGCGACCGGGATCACCAGCCCGCGATCCCTATTTCGGTCGCGTTCTTACCGCCAGCAACCAACCCCCGCCGCCTTACCCTGATCACGGTCGCGACCAGGGGAACGCGGCCGCGATGCGACGACGAAGAGTGCAGGTCATGCTCTGTTTTGCCCTGCTGTGGGATTTCACTTCCCAGCTCGATTTTGCATTCCAGGGGTTACGAACCAACCCTTAACCGGTTTTAAGCGTATATACAACAATTCAACATATCAGCAACGATTTTCACTCACCTGAAGTTACTCTCTTTGCTTCAATCAAGTTTTCAAATGAAAGGAGGTGTTGGAGGTGCTAAGCTCCTGTCATGGCTGTTTCCGACCTTCCTTCCTTGTCTCTCTCTTTCGATGCTCAGCTGGGAAACACACACACACACACACACACACACACACACACACACACACACACACACACACACACACACACACACTTGAGTTTCAAAGGATGTGAAGGAGAAGGCACAAGCCATAGGTATATATATGAGAGACCCACTTAAAACAGGTATAATAGTCAATACCCTCTAGTTAAAAGACCCGTAACCCCAATTTTTCACAAATTACTACTTCGAGTTTAGAATATCAATTAACTCATTAAAACAACTCCAAACCCACAGTTACTACCACACCGATTATTATCTCAACCGATTAAGATTTACACGTAATAGCAATCTGCCTTACCAAATCACGTGTAACTAGCCAACTAAAATTCACCAACTCACTAAGATAATTCTCAAGGCCAATAATTTAATTCCACGTACCTGCTGCTAGTTCCCGGATGTTACAAATAATGTTTGTATTTTTTATATAATAAATAAAATGTTATGAAATGTGATCTTATTAATAATGTATTATGTTTACTTTTTCAATATTTTATATTAATTATATGATTTGCGTTACTTTTAATATATATAAAGAAGTTTATAAAACAAATAATATATTTTTTAATTAGATATATAGATAAGTATAATATATAATTTGGATGTAGATTTTAATATTATCTATATATTAATATTTAACGATACAAGAATAAATAAATTGTATTTATCTTTTATTATAAATAACGAATGACATTTATTCTTTATTTTATTTTATCTTATAAATAATAAAATGCAATTATTTTTTTAAGTGGAACGTTGTAGGATCGTAAATCTTCACGTTTTGCACATATTTTCAGTATGATAAGATGAACATGATGATATTCTCTCTCAATTAGTAAAATGTTTCTTTGCACTAAATATTTAGGCACAATGAGAAAATGGCAAAGGTTTTGGAAATTTCCATAGAAAAATTTCTTATATACTAACCCTAATATCTAATTATTATTTAATAAAACCTTAGCCCCTAGACTTTTATATATATTGATTTATACACTATTTGAGATCTAACAATCTTCCATTTAGTGTTTAAATCAATATTTACAATTAAGCGTAGTTACAAAGACTTGAATTACAAGAAAGATAAAGTTCTAACAATTTCCCCCGTCTTGTAATCAAGGCTTGAAGTCTACAGAATTCTTGGGCTTGCAGCAACGTATCTTCTGTTAAGCTCGCCTTGATGTTGACTGCATCTTTAAACTTTTTAGCTTTGAACTCTGAATGTCTTCTAATCTTCGAACAATGACTCTCCCCTTAGATCTTCCAAAATAGTGGTTCTTCCCTTTTTATTTAACCTTTTGACTCTCCCTTTGTATTGAGCAATCTTCTCCCCCTCATGATGAATATGAGAATCATGATCATCATCGAGTTTGAAACTCTTTAGATCTCCAAGATGAATGAATAATCTCAACATGTATTGGATTTTTCTTTCTTTGTCATAGTAGATGATTATAAACTCAGAAAGAATATTACACTTAAGAACATAACAGACACAAAAATAGAAGAGATACCAAATCAGAAACAATCCGTGTAACATTACAAGTGAAGCATTCAATAACTCTCCCCTTCAACAGAACAAAAAAATATTCTCTCCCTTTTAATACAATAACAATTAAGTTTGAGGCTTTTCAACCTGAAAGTGAAATGAAATGAATTCATATGCAAGTAAAACTCCAGTTCCACGTAGGAGTTATGTTTACACAATAGACGTAGAGTATGTGACATACGTTCAGCACTGGCATGATGTTAACAATGGTAGGATTTTCAAATAATCATCTTGAAATCCTTTATCATGAAAGAATCACTTATATTTGTTCCGACTTTGTCTCGATAGACAAGCTGTTTATAGTCACGTAGACTGTAGAATCCATGTGTCCTAGAAGTTTAGAACATTAAGCTCTAGAATTAAAGTCCATCAATTGAAGTCGGAGACCGGAGACGATGCCTGCCTTGTTTTAATATAAAAAATATCTCCATATGATAAATCGATAGCATATGTGGTAAATCTCCGTGAGAAATGGAATAGATACTTTTTGAGAGGCGACTGAGTAGCTAGTGGGGTTTTGTGCTTGCATCACTGGGTCCATGACATTTTGTTCAATACTTAGTTCCAACACATGGAATTCAATAGAAGATGTAGGTAACCCAGCAAAACTGACACAATTTCGGTAGGATTATCTTTTATTTAATCATTTCTCACCCCTCAACTCTCGTCATTTTTCAAATATACACTTTTTGTCTCACTTTGAAATCAAAGTTATAAGCTTTATAAACTCATGATGCATCCCATTTCCTGTCAATAACCCCTATGACTTTGTTTTTATCACTGCTCAACCCTGTTAGTACCCCCTAGTAACTAACACTCCTCAACTAGTAGACCTAAAGACTCTTACCCGCAAAAACTAGAGTGGTTTGCTCCTCTGGAAGGTCTTCCAGCTCTGGTTTAGACCATTGGAATGATATATATGCCTTATCACACATGTTGTGGCAGTATTGGAGTCAGCAAATGTTATAACACTACTACAAATCGAAGCTAATGCAACACTTTTGATGCAACACTTTTAAAAATTGTTGCTTTTTTATTTAAGTTCGCTCTAAAGCAACACATTGACAATAAATGTTGCATATAATGATTTAATGCAACATTTTTTTTTAAAGTGTTGCCATTTTTACTAAAAAAATGCAACACTTTTCTAAAGTGTTGCAGTTTTTACTAAAAAATGCAACATTTGTTTAAAGTGTTGCATATTTCAATAAAAAATGCAACACATTTTTAGAGTGTTGCATTTATAATGAAAAAAATGCAACACATTTTTAGAGTGTTGCATTTATAATGAAAAAAATGTAACACATTTTTAAAAACATATAACATATTTTTTAAATGTTGCATTTATAATGAAAAAAACATGACATGTTTTTAAGTGCTGACTATATTATTTTTTTGTTGTTTTGTAATTTTGACTAAAATATACACACAAAAGTTTAATTTCTGATTTGTTAATATTAATAAAATACAAGATTTGATAGTAGGGGTGTGCAGTATTTGGTTTGGACTCGAAGAAACCGAAAACCAAACCGCATCGAATTCGAATAAACCCAAACCAAATTTAGAAAACGGTTTTCGGTTTGGTTTGGTCCCAAACCGAATTTCTTAATATGGTTTTCGATTTGAAGATCAGTTTTTTCTTTTTCAGTCCAAACAAAACCAAAAACGAATTTTAGTTTTAAATTAAAAAAAATAAATAAAATTCATTTATATTAATGATATACATTCAATTTATATATCACAAAACAGACCAATGAATAAATAAACGAATTTTAGTTTTAAATTAAAAAAATAAATAAAATAAAATTCTTTTTCAGACCAAACACACATTACACATTGTTCACGCTGGAGGCTCTCTGTCTCTCGATCTCATCCTCTCAAAGTGAAACCCTAGCGCTGCCTTGCCTCGCCGTCTGCCGCCGTCGATCTGCTCTCCTCTCACCGCCCGACGCCTACCGCTATCTCCTCTCCTCTAGCCGCCCGTTGCCGACCCCTCTCTCTCCTCTCGCCAGTAACCGTCGCCGCGCCGCCCCATCTGCGACCAGCGGCACCACTCACCAGTCACCATTGTTTATATTCACCGCCGACCGCCGCTCTAACTCTACCACCGACCGCAGCTCTAACTCCACCACCGACTGCAGAACCGAAACTCACAATCTCTGTGGTGGATATGGTACGTCTATCGAGATTTTTGTTTCGTGGGCTTTTGCTTGGTATGTTTCAATTCTTTTCAAAGCCAGACGTTACATTGGCCTTGTTGAAATATGAAAATAGATAATAAATGTGAACATGATGTTGTATCTTTGTCAATTATATTATAATTTTCTGGACTGTTCTTATAATAAATAGATGGCAATGATGTTTACCTTGTTCCACAGATACTTCGAGACATTATTACCCAATTGACATAATCAAGCAAATAATTGATTCTATGTCATACGCTAAACTTGTGAGTAACCCATTCTGTTTCTCCATTGTGATTGCAATTTGTGGTCGATTATATTGCCCAGCTCTGTTGCGGGTTTCCAATTTCTCTATTGATTGTAACTGCACATACTTCTGATATTGCAATTTTCCTTCAGTAGAATGTTCTTCATTGGCACATCATAGATGAGCAATCATTTCCTTTAGAAGTACCTGCATATCCAAAGCTATGGAAAGGTTCGTACACAAAATGGGAGCGCTATACTGTGGAGGATTCTTCTGAAATAGTTAAGTAACATTCTGCTCTAAGTTATGAAGTTAAGTGACTCCATAAGCTTAGTGTGTTAATATACACATGCCTTCCGTTCTTAAAACTAATAGTTTGTTTTTGTTTCATGTCTCCTTGGTGATGTTACTTTAAAGGTTTGCAAAAATGAGAGGTACTTTTTCATCTTTTACATGTTTAACTTTCAACAAGCCAGTGCCATATTGTGAACACTCTATTCATTTTATTTTGTAAAGGTGGTGCCTATCAGCCTATGGATTCATATGCATACGTGTTTATTACTAATTGTTCAGATTACAAAACCTTTATGTCCCTAAAGATATGTCATACTTCTTCCTTCCCTGTTCCCACTTGAATAATACAGCAACCAATTATGGATGCTGATATCCCGATATCATATTAGTTATTAAGTTAAAATCATCATAAAACTTGTCGAGAAACTTGTAGGTTTAGGGTTGTTTAAGTACAATTTCTAGTTTGTTTTTGGCGTTTAATTATGTTAAAATTAAAATTGATCATTGTTCTCAAGTTTATTGAAATTTTCATGGCAAGCATCAATGTTATGGCAGAGATTGATGTTCCTGGTCATGCAGAATCATGGTAAGTGAGGTTTTTGCCCTTTTAGTTCTGTCTTTTCTACTTTGGATTCATGACTATGTTCCCTATCTGAAGCTTTTGCCTGAAGAAAATCCAATCATGATGGAGGAGAGGATTTACAATTCATTGAATATAGAAAGAGAAGACTAGGTATTCTCACAGAAGAAGTTTAGATTCATATAGGGGCTTATCTAGAATTGAAGCTTGGAATTTGTGTTAGAAATGATGTTGCTTACAGAAAATAGTTGAAAAGGAGAAGTGAGTTGTCTTCCAATCTCTCCCCTTGCTCTTGGGTCACACATATGAAACCTCAGCATGGACATGTTAAAGTTTTGAACACATTTGGTGATATTCCAATAATATAGACGATGAACGGATTTAAATAATGAATGTTTCTATAACCTGGACGTTATTTTATATCCACCAATACACTTGATGTAATGAACTTCAAGTTTGCATTGTTCAATTCAGCTTGATAACATAAATCTGAAAATGCATAATTGTGTTTTCTTTACTCATTATTCTCCAAATTTCTATCTATGACTTAGATCATATTAGAAAGTTATAAGCAGTATAAGGCTTAATTAGGTTACTTCAAGTAGGTTCATGCATAGTGAATGGCAACCAATGCAAGCACTTGATGATTATTGGCACAGAAAACAAATGAACATCACCTTTACTGTTTTTTTTAAACTATTTTTTGCTGTTTTTTAAACTGTTTTTGCTATTTTTAAACTGTTTTTTACTGCACTGTTTATTTTTACTGTTTTTATTGCACTGTAATACTACTTCATAAAGCTTTTGTTATCATTTATAATTGAGAAAACACACTAATGATATGATATATATTGTACGTGTTTTCATATGTTGCAGGTTAGTTACTTTCTTTTGACATATGCAAAGTGATCGATAGAAGGAGAGTTGTGCATGATAGGCGAGAAATTATAAGAAGAGGAATTGGATATGCATTCTCAAGATTGTAATTTACTTTTTTGTTGTATTGCTTATACATTTGGTGATCCTTATTTTGGTTGTAGACATTTATATACATGAAATACTTTTTGATCGATATGTTATGAAATGATATTATTTTTGTTAAATAAATATTTGTATTTGCATTAAATTTAATAAATATTTGTATTTGCATTAAATTTAAAACAATAATAAAGTGTTGCAGTAGATTGATGATGGTGTTGCATTTATATAATGACAACATTTGATAAGTGTTGCATTTGATAAGTAAAGTGTTGCTATAAGTTGGTAACAATAAATTAAAAGTGTTGCTTTAGAGTATAAAACGTGTTGCATTTAAAAAGTGTTGCATTTATAAAATAATGGCAACACATTAAAAAGTGTTGCTTTAGGATATAAAAAGTGTTGCATTTAAAAAGTGTTGCATTTATAAAATAATGGCAACACTATTGAAAAGTGTTGCATTATCTAGTGAAAGTGTCGCTTTAGACCTAAGGCGACGTTGGCTAAGGTGTGGCACTACATAATGTGTCGCATTAGGCCTATAGCAACACTTTTAAGGCCTAACACAACACTTTTCCCATGTTGCTTTAGGTTCATTTTGTTGTAGTAAGATCATGATTCGATATTTCAGAAGATGGATGAGATATGTATGAACGTATTCTTGGGAAAGTTGAGAGATTATTTGGGAAACTCTGAGTTCCATGTGAAAATTAGTAAAATAAGCGGAGAATCCAGAATATCAGAGAGAATCTCAGTAAGAAAGAGATCAGGATCATCATATTGATTAGAACGATTAACCTGTGACACCCTTGCCACAATATCCACCATTAAATTTTACCAGGATTAAACATCACTTACATAATACATTAATGATTAGAATACTTAGTACAATACGGAAAAAATAAAAGTCATAAATAAAGTACAAGTATCAAACACCCTACGGTGCTACAAGGTTCCAGTCTAAGTCTACATACTCAATACATTATTACAACATTCCAAATATTACAACATTTATCCCATGATTTCAGTTAACGATTGAGTAGTAGTGGTTCTCAAAAGACTTCAATAACGACCTAGCTAGAAGGTCCGACAGCGGATTTTCCTTTTCTTGTAAAAATGTGAGCAACTACAGGGTAAGAAAAACTTAGTGAGTACAAAGATTATACATTCTACAGATATTTATGCAGCACACAAGAGTAACACCAGCAACAAACGCCGTATACCTTCTTCGTACACAAAGTACGGAAATGAGCCGCAGCTCCATCGTGCCATTGCACAGAATCACACATTCAATTGAGGTGATAATTATCATCAGGGATGCTACACCTGCCCATCGGGGCCTCGGAGGGATCAACTCCTGGTCATATAGCCACGGTAGCATCGATTTACCAATTATGGCTCGCATGCCCATCAGATGATGCACAACAAAGAATACGGACATGCAACAAGCAACAATGTGCATCAACACAAACGCCAGTTAGTAGAATGCCAAATGAAATGAATCAACATGCCTTAATGAACAACAACTAACAATAAATAAAAGTAGACATGTACAATCCTAAGTACTCACAGTGGGTGTGTTATGTAACTTCAGTTATTATTATTTCTCTTCGGGCTTTAAACCGGAATTCACAAAGTACCCCATTGTGGGTTAAACAACACCACAAAGGACCTGTTATATTTTCATAGAGTAAACATATCATCATAATATGTTCGTTGACAATTTGCATAAGTCATTACAGTTAAAGTGTTAAACATTCGGAACCATCATCCCAAACTCATGTTTAAAACCCATTATTTGATATGTTATTATGTCCAAAGACCCATAATTATATTCCCTAACATGACATTAAAAGTATCCCAAAAGTGTGTTTATTATGCTAGAAATTCGGGTCTCTTAACCCTCAACCAAATTTCGCATCAACTGAGACCGACTCGCCGAGTCGAGGTCCGGATTTTGGATCTCGGCTGGATTTCGCGTGTACCCGAGATGTAACCCAATATCTTGACCCGAGATATGACCCATCCGAATTTTAGGTCTCCATCCGAATTCGGATCTCATACGAGTTCTGGTCCTACACTTAGAAATTTTAAATGATCTTCAAAGTGTTCTTGGCGACTCGCCGAGTGGACCAACAGGTCTGCACTCGCAACTTACAGGTTTTACATAAAAATTTGCCAAATCGATTTCTAGCCACATGCAACCTAATATAATGTTATATTAACATTATTGGGGTGTTTCTAACTCATTTTCCCCATCCAAAACATGTAAATTCGTCCAGATTTGTCCAAAATAGAGACTTTTTCTTAAGAACACAAAACTTCACAAAAATTCAGATTTCTTACCTTTCTGTTCGATGCGAAGCACGATTCTTGTTTCTGAAGCTTCAGGGAACTTCAATTGATGTTTTCCAACTTAAATCCCACTTGATTCTTGTTAATCCAGCCTTAAACCCACGAATTTTCTTCAATATTTTCGGCAGATTGTAGTGAGAGAGAGAGTTTGAGAGCTTGAAGGTGAAGAGATGAAATGAGAAATGAAAGACTTTTGAGTCTTTTATTCATAACTTTCAGCTTTTGGCACAATTGACCCCTCCACTTATCTGATTTCATTAAATTAAGTTTCCATCTTTATTTTATCATCACCAACATTTATTTATCATCATACTAACTTAATAAATTGAAATTCTAAATTTCATAATTTCTTAACATAGCAACCAACTTTTAAACTTCCGAATAAATAATTTTTATAAATAATCCAACTTAATTACATAAATTACAAATTTAATCTAAATATCCTCGATTACAATTATTTAAATCCTAGGATGTTACATAACCTCAGTGGAATTCTATTTATTCAGGGAATCAGAAGATCTTAAGTGTGCATAAGAGTATTCAGAAAAACTTACATACTATTTATGAAGAATGTCAGCATCAAAGTATTCCTGAAACTCCCCTTGCAAATAAGAAAAGTATCAGTTCAACATAAAATGCTATGAGTAAATTTCTAGGAGGAAACTCAAACTCAAACTGATAAGAAGTACAAGGTGAGAAATCTCAGAGAATTCAGCAGAAGCAAAGGTTCTAGACAGGGTGTTTAGAAACCCTTTGAACAATAAAGACCAAGTTCCAAGCTGTCTGTACTTGGAAACCACTAATTTGAAGTGCGGGTTCTACTCTGAAGTAAGTAGAAGCCATATCAATGAAGTTTGGCATATGTATTGAGATGCACAAAAGCCATAACATGAAGTCCGGATGCTGTACTGAGATGCACAAAAGCCATATCTTTTAGATGTGGGTTCTGTACAGGTTTACTCAGAAACCATTTTACCTGCAAAAACAATTCAAGTGCCATTGGTATCCATTTTATTTTATTTTTATCCTGGCGGGTCAAGTGATTTGGGTACCCACTGTGGTGAGTAGATCGACAGAGAGCCAAGAAGTCAATCGATCAGAGACAGAATCTTCAGATAGCAGCGATGACGTGGTGAAGAGAGAGCTGATACACGATCGACCTGATATGTAGAGCTAGAGAGAGAGAGCATTGGTCAACAAAGTGTTGAAGAGGAGACTTGATAAAGGGGCACAAGGCGGGCAAGTCATTTTATAAAAAGTGGGAATAAAAAAATCTCAGTATTATCTGCATCATTGTAGCCTGGTTTGTTTAAAAACAATCGGGGTGTATAAGAAAGGTAACAAACCCCGGTTACTTTGTTAAATAACAGGGTAAATATTGGATTATGTACCCCGGTTTGTTTAAAAACAACTGGGGTGTATAAGAAAAGGTAAAGGACCCCGGTTACTTTGTTAAACAACCGGGATACGTGTATAAGCTAACACTTTTACGAATTTCAAAAGAACCCTATTTTTTCAGCATTTTTTCTATCAACCGAGGTGAATATAGAGGGGTCCATTATGCTTTTTGTAATAGTGTCATAAATTCCCACAATTAACAATTGGTAGTAATGTAAGAAGTTGTAACATTTATGTATTTGTTTAAGATGAAACGACCCGAACTTTCGAGGTTTTGAATTTTTTTAGAGCCACCAACACTCATACTCTCGTAGCGTATTAAATTTCGACCCCTATAAAAAAATTTTCTTGATCCGCCACTGACTGTGATACGAGTTTTATTACCCCTTTCCGAAAAGATCTTTTATGCTCGTTATCAAATTCAGAAATGAAGTTCTTTGTTGTTTCAGAAAAGTTATTTGATTTGACATTGAAAATTTTTCTTCGTGGTACTGCCGGTTTCTGGTAAAACGTCTTAGTTTTCGAAGAAGATTTCCTCTTGAAAAAGATAAGGTGTGTTACCAGAAACTTTATGAAAAATAGATTTGGAAGATTCACCGGCGTGAATATTGACTGGAAGCTCA
This sequence comes from Centrapalus pauciflorus, assembly GCA_020465985.1. Lineage (NCBI taxonomy): Eukaryota > Viridiplantae > Streptophyta > Magnoliopsida > Asterales > Asteraceae > Centrapalus > Centrapalus pauciflorus. The sequence continues at coordinate 111,941 of JAANYP010006088.1, forward strand.
GAAATAATTTTATCTTTTTCTTTGTCGATCTTGTCAAGATACTTGACTTTAAGCGTGTAGAGAAATCAACCTGATCTTACAATTTATTACCCTTATCAACCTTCACTACAACAAAACAAGGCTATTGCAACCTTGACAAAATGTTGCATTAGGCCTACAAAAAGTTGCAATATGCCTTAAGCAACCTTTTAGCAAGAGTTGCATTATGTCCTCTTGCATTAGGTCTAAAGTAACCTTTTTGGTAGAATATGGAACCTTTTTTGAAAGAGTTGCATAAATCATAGAAATGCAACAATTTTAGAATGCAACCTTTTTATATTCAAATGCAACCTTTTTACAACCAAATGCAACTTTTTCCACACTCAAAAATGCAACCTTTTCCCATCAAAAGCAACCTTTTTCAAACTCAAATGCAACCTTTTTTTTAATTATCAAATGCAACTTTTTCACATTAAAATACAACTAATTTAAACTCAAATGCAACATCTTTATGTTTAAATGCAACCTTTTTATGCTCAAATACAACCTTTTTTACATTCAAATGCAACTTTTTTAATTTTTAAATGCAACATTTAGGAATTTTGTTACAAAAAGTACATGTTTTTAATACACGAATATAATTAATAAGCACCACCAATTCAAAAACTGTCGATTACAATAATTAAAAGGTATCAAAATCCTTCATCAATTACACAATAATATCAAAACACAATATTCCATATAAAAGGTATCAAAATCCTTCATGTTATACACAAACAATAATAAGTAACTCAAACCAAAATAATCAAATTGATGAAATAAGTATACTTGTCATGATCGTAATGACATCATACCTTGAACCAAACATAGAAGATAACTCATGCTAGAAACTCACGAACTTGCAGAGGCAATTTTTCCATAAGCTTCTTCATCACATCTTCAACAAATTTATCTCGTTGGTTCTCAATATCTTCTTTCATAGCTTTTAACTCAGCCTTTTTTCTTTCATGATTCTCTTCTATCTCTCTTCGCAAATCAAGCAAGTCATTTTTCAATTTCAAGAGTAACACCCTTGAGTGATGTATCACCACCATCCAATCTTTTAATCAACTTGTTGGTCACACCTCTACCATAAAGTCTACGATATCCATCATTCTCCTTGTTCATCACAACTGAAAAAGGATCTACTGAAGCTCTTCCATCTTCTAAAGGTTTGTAGTTCTTCATTTGTTCCTTCAATGAGAAAATATTGTCAAAAAAATGGCTACTTGATATCTATAAAAAGACCTATTATGTGATCTCAAAATAAGAACTTACAATTTTCTTTGTCGTGTCATCATATGTATCAACATATACACGTCCTTCGGTCCTTTTACGCGTACGCTCAAACATTTGGGTTAAGCTAGGAGCTTCCTTAGTTGGGTCATCATTTTTCTACAATTATAATAACATAAATATCAACATATGGAATGACAAGGAAAACAAAAATTACAAACGAAATAAAGGCAGCTCTTTAGCCCGCAAACAATGCTTCTGCACAACATTAACATATACAACTTTAAATATAAATACATCTAATAAAACCCTACTAAATATAATCAAACTTTATAATAAGCCAACTGCCTAGCAAATTACCATCACATCTTTATTATTCCATAAGCTCAACAGTCGTGAGAAATCATTTTCTGGAATACTTTTAGGTCGATTATTCCATCTACTTTTGTTGTCCTTATGCTCATAGAAGTGTCTTTTCTTAATTTGGCATTTGTATATGCTCCAACAAGATCCAATAGACTTTAAAACCCAAGGTTTAGCATTATCGGGCACAATGTATTTTTCCTTGAGAAGATTTAGTATTTACTAAACAAAATCAGAATCTTAACAAACCAAAAAAAAGAAAAAAAGTGCTTAAAACCTTACCAAGACATACTCCCACATCTTGTCTTTTGTGGCACTTTATGCCATGATTTATAAATCAATGGTGCATAATTGTAGTTACGAGCCATTGTACCTAAAAAGTGAGAAAACTCTCCCACTGTGTTGTTCTCCTCAGTTACAGGTCCAATGGGTTGTCAAAATTCATTGCATATGATGACTTCACGCTCATTGGCACTTCGCACATGCACGCCATGCATCATCGTTGGCCCTCTTATCTTGGCTTTAGAAATATTTAAAATCAAACATATATTAGAATATATCAAAAGTCTAATGTACATGCAGTCCAACAATATATATACAACAGTCCAACAATATGTATATATTAGTCTCTGAGTTGTATATAACAGTCCAGCAATATATATAACAGTCCAACAACATGTATATATATAAAATGTATATATATAACAGAACCAAAGGTTGAAACAACAACATTAAGATGTATATATGTGTGTGTTTTATATGCATTTAGAAGGTCCAGCAGGTCCATTAGTGTGTATATGTGCAGGTCCATTTGTGTGCTGGAAAACAGCAGCAAATATCAGCACACAGCAGCCCCAACAACCTTTCAATCAAGAAATAAATCAAGTGTGTGTGCTGATTGAATTAAAGCATAAAGAAATGTTGTATCAGCAGCCTAGTGTTCATGTGTTCTTCAAAAACTCAAATCCATCATCAACATATGTTTGAAATCAAGCTACATTTAACCACATCATCTCTTTGTTTAGTGATTAATTGATGATCTTAGCATTTTTATAGATTAATTATGCTTGAAATAAAAAGACAGTAATTTAAAAGCTAGGTTCCTGATCTGTCTGTAGTTAATTGATGATCATAGCATTTTATACATAACAGTGCAGCAACTATATATACATACATACATACATACATACATACATACATACATACATACATACATACATACATATATATATATATATATATATATATATATATATATATATATATATATATATATATATATATATAATATAACAGTCCAACTATTTTGGAATACAAAAAAAATTGCCTGCCTTGTCTTACTTGCACACCCCTGTTTCTGTTTCTGTTTTTATAAAGAAAAGCACACCCCTGAGTTACGGACTACTCTTCAAGCACACACATACATATTGCATGCCTTGTCTTACAGAAAATCAGAATGTGTATGTGTGTGCTGTGAAGTCCGTAACTCAGCCCATTGGCAAGGCATATATATATATATATATATATATATATGTGTGTGTGTGTGTGTGTGTGTGTGTGTGTATAGACAACAAAATAGATTGACTTGTGTGTGTTTTTTAAAGTGAAACAGCAACATTAAGATGTATATATAACAGGGGCTTTGTGTGCTAGAAAACAGGTGAAGCAGGTCCATTAGTGTGTATATATAACAGTGCAATAACGATATATATATATATATATATATATATATATATATATATATATATATATATATATATATATATATATATATATATATATACATGTTAAGGATTATTGTTGCGAGTTAAGGGGGTGTGGCTACTGAGTTATATGCATTTAGAAGGTGAGCAGGTCCATTAGTGTGTATATGTGCAGGTCAATTTGTGTGCTTTGTGTGCTGGAAAACAACAGCAAATATCAGCACACGGTTCCAGGTCTATTTCAGTGTCCCCAAAAGCTATTTTGCAAAGACCAATTGCAGGCTCTCAAGTTTCAGGTTGTATCATAGATCAGACTGTCAAGTGTCAACTATCAAGCTTATAAAAATGTCATCACTCATCATATTTGTATACGTTATTCTAATATACCATCTCCTAGTCTTTCAAATCTTATACCTTATATTGGGTGTGGGGGGTGTTTGATGTGTAATTGCCCTACTTAAATCACTTAACATAACTAGTATATCATCCTCCTTTTCATATAAATGTTGTTAAGATAAATGTAGAAGCTAACCTGCTCCTTTTTTGCAATTGGGGGCCTTCAAATTATTCATGAACAAGTATATCATCCTCCTTTTCAAAAGCATCCTCACTATCATCCTCTTGAATCCCATTCTGAACATTTGGAAATGTCATCCTGTCCATGTCTTCATACTCATCATCTTCATCAACCTCATATTTGTCATTGGTAAATGTGACCAACAAGAAATACCAATCAACAAAAATATAACAACAACAAATAAACCAACTAATTAAATCACTTAACATAAGTACCTTGAGATCTCATGGTATCCCCTTCATTCTCATCATTGTTCACATGATGGTGTTCCCTATCTACTCCATTCACATTTAAAAGCATAGAAGAGAACACAATATGAAATGTTGTATTACAAGTAACTTTGTTATTACTCATCTAATAAAATAATTTTTTAATCAATAAAATATATATTACCTTGAGGTATCTCGTAATCCTCAACATCTTCATCAACCAGAAGTAACTTTCTCCTTGTTTCACTTTGTGTTTGTGACCCTTAGCAAATGAAGTATTAAGGAATTCAATAACTCCAGTTTCAAATTTTGGCAACCTTCTAGGTAAATACATCCAATCTCTAACATTTCCCATGTGTCTGATATCCTGGAGTTTATAGCAAGATTAAACTATAGTAATTAACATATGCAACATGGGATGTGGAACGTAGTGTTGCTTATGGTCAATCTCATCAATCCTAGCTAGTTATACATCATACAAGTAATCGCAAAAAATAAAGGTACTTATCACTTTAAATTTATGAATTAACCTTGCATGTGGGTGAAAACGTTTATGTATCAAAAGTGATACTTTCCATTCTACTAGATCACCCCATGTGGGTGGAACGTTTAAATTTATGTATGAACCTTTAAATTTATGAATTAACCTTGTAACCTGATACTTTCCTTTCTACTAGATCACCCCGAGACTATGTCTCAGGGTCACGAACATAGCACATAACACACCTAACTACTTATATACATGTTGTTTTCATCAAGAATTCAATAAAGTTGCAAACAGAAAAAAAGAATTCAAGAATCAAAGATATACTTCAAAGCAAGACATCAAGCTACAATCAACAAGAAATCAAGGTAATTTTAGTGCTTTACACATTCCTATTTAAGTGCATGCATGTTTATATTTGTCGTTCAATCGATTATGTAAGCACTCTTAATGCTTAAATCCATGTTTTGAAAATAAAATCGGAAACATAAATGAGGTATTGTTCTTGTTGTCCATTCTCTTGTTTTTATTCGGTTTTAAGGGCCAAGAAGGCATATGGCCTTCGGCCATGGATTAGAAATCATATGTATGTATGTGTTTATACATCAAATAGAAACCTGAATTCGCCTTTAATCTCCTTTATTTGCTGCTGTGAATGGAAATAAAAAAGGAAAATAAAGTGTAGGTTGTGTGCGTATATTTGTTTTCATGGATATGGCAGATCTGAGACTCACATTTTGTGAGTATCTCGGATGTCTTGTAACACAAAACAACAACTATTTCCTTTTAATTATTGTACCTAGGAAACCTAAGTGTGTGTGTGTATAAGATTGCAAAAGTTCAAAGACTCACAACACATGTAAGTCTCGGGTGTACTAAACACAAAGCAGCAACAACAACCAATCTTAGGATCATATAACTCTCTGATTTGTTGGACAACCAACCAACAACCTTTTCCCTTCATCAAGTCTCGGATGTTGCTACTGTGAATGAAACAGAGACAGTTCCAGCAGCCCTTTACTATACTTTACAAGTCTCAGATTTGGAACAAAAACAAACAACACCATTTTTCCTATCCTATTTCTACAAGTCTCGGATGTTTTCTGATATAACAAGCAGCCTTTTCACAATTAAAACACCAATTAAAAACTAAAGGCTTAGCAAGCACACCAAGGAAAGCCATGGTCAACAAAAACTAAAGGCTTAGCAAGCACACCATTTTTCCTATTCTATTTCTAAAATTCTTGGATGTCTCCCTGGAACTTCGGTCACTGCTGTGATTTCAACACCAAATTCAACAACAAAAACTCTAATTAAACACTAATTAAGGATCATTGATGCTAGATATTAAATTTGCTATGAGATTTACGCATCAGTTTAATCGTTATTTACTCTATTCTTGCGGGTTTGACCTTAAGGCCGTAACACATATACGAAATACAATACCCATGATAAACACATGTTAACACTATATTGAGGGAGAGCACCGACGACATACCTGAGGAAGCACCGGCGAGAGACGACGCTTGAGGGAGACGGTGCTTGAGGGAGTCGGCGCTTGAGGGAGTCCAACAGTCGATCATACGGTTGTAGAGAGAAAAGAAGCGGGCAATTCTTGAGGGAGTCGACGCTTTTGTTGACACTGTTTACTATTTTATCTTTTTTAAAAATTTAAAAATTTAAAAATTTTCTTAAAATTTTAAATTGTTGGGGATGAAATTACAAAATGAATATAATAGGTTACTGAGTTAAATTTATAAAATTTTTTGAATAACACTTATACATATATAAAATAATTATAATATTTTAATGATGAAATTATTTATGTAAATATTTAGATGTAACTTTTGGAAAGAAAGTTGAATTTACTTTAGACATATGCAACCTTTTAAAACAAAGGTTACTTTAACCTATAATAAATGTAACCTTTCTTATAAATGTTGTCATTTTAAATCAAATATGTAACCTTTTAATTTAAAAGTTGCGTTAAATCTTCTAATGCAACCTTTATTTATTTTTTTTAACTTGCTTTAGAATCAAATGCAACTAATTATATGAAAGTTGCTTTCAAAAGGTTGCAATAAGCTCATTTTGTAGTAGTGCTTGTTGACAACGAAATCAGTTAAAGATATTTGGCTATTGCGAGTTTTTGTTAGCGTTTCCTTAAGAATATTGAAATTGTTTCTCGAATTCGTTCTTATTCTTTAAGTTTCTCGGATAACGTGAGAAAATTTCTCTTGCTGAGTGAAGAACTTGTATGTGTCATCTTGTCTCAAAACCTTTAAATATAATGTGAAAGATTAGTGGATATGATAATTAAAAGAAATCAATCAAGTAAGCTCAGAAAACAAACACCCAATAATTTAAACAAGAACACTGGGGTTGGTTGAAAAGAATTAAGTATAAAATCGATGGTTTTTTATACTATCAAACTTGAAAATGCAATAATCATATGGTGGTGGTAATTCTCTTTCTCTAATTTTAGTTTATACTTAATTCTCCACCATTGCTAAATAAATAAAAGAATAAAATTTTAACATATACATCGATCCAACGTGAGAATTCATAGAGAATTTATATATGCAAATCAATTATCCTAAATTGTAATTTGTCTTCATTTTCTTTCTCTTCGATTCTCTCTACCAAACGCAACCTTAGTGTTTATAAAATATAAGACATGTCTCAATGATGATTATAAAATTAATATAAAATTAATGTTTTGAAACACTTATAATTGACATAAGGGTCTAATGTTTTGAAACACAATTGATATTTTTAGTTTTAGATTTGTCTCATTTAATCAATAAATTATTAATTTATTCTATCCATTTAGCCATAAAACTTTAATTAACAATTCTATTTTTAGAAATTTGACTAAAACTTAATGCCTAATATATGTACAAATATAATAGTTTAATGGCCACATGTTTACAACTTTAATGCCAGTGGCTAAATATATAAAAATTTTAAGCTGGATAATCAAAATATATACTTAGCCATTAATATAAGGGATAACTGCGTAAAAAACCCCAAACTTGTCGGCTTTTTGTGATTAAAACCCCATATCATTTTTCGTTGCATAGAAAACCCCGAACTAACAAATAATTCGTAAATTAAGGTTTTATCAATGTGTAACCGATTTCAACAAGTTATTAATCCTACGTGGACAGATAAATAACCTACGTGGATTAAATTTTAATTGTTGAAACCAGTTGTCAATTATTACAAATCATTTAAACTGCCATTAATAATTTTTATTGTACTTTTTAAACGGGAATACATCATCAACGACGGTTTAAATGATGTGTAATACTTGATAACCGGTTTCAACAATTAAATTTATTTCACGTAAGTTATTTACCGGTTCACGTAAGATTTAAAAACCGGTTTCAACCGGTTACCCTTTGATAAAACCTTGATTTACTGATTTTTAGTTAGTTCGGGGTTTTTTATGCAACGGAAAATGGTTTGGGGTTTTAATCACAAAAAACTGACAAGTTGGTGATTTTTTTACGCAATTACCCCTTAATATAATTACATAACTATTTAATGATGTACTTAGGGCATTGTTATATGTACATTAATTTCTTCTTAACTTTTACTAATCACACACCCTCTTACTCACATGATTTTTGTTAATAATGTGAGACCCAATGATTAAAAGTTAATCTTCTCTCACATTAAAAAGAAGGGTGTGTGATTAGCAATTGAGAGGGTGTGCATGTAAAATTACACATATATTTGATATGATACTAAGAAATGATATAATAAGTTACTAATAGAAATATATTTAGTATGGGATTTTGAAAGGATGTATGTAAATCGCTTTTTCATTATGTTGTCTCACATCAATCCTCTAAATACAGAAAAGAGCAACTAGTATAAAATATAGTAAAAACTAATTTATCCTATCTTATTTAGTATTTTAATGAATATGAACAATTTAATATTCTTAATGAATAAATAACATGATGAATCTTGTTTCTTTTACCTTCATGTTCATGTTCATTTGCATTTTTGTTTATACATATATAAATTACATGAAAAAATTATATTCATTTATGTTTTCATGTTTTATTATTTGTCCAGCTAAATTTAAATAAACGGATGTGAACAAGTGTTCATTCGTATATGTTGAGTTTGGTTATAACCCATGCATATTAGTCTTGGCAAATGAGTAAGATATTATTCATAAAGCATTGGTTAGCCATCAAGAAGGTATTTGGTTTTGCATTATGATGAAGATTATTAGATTATTACGTTATGTCGTTATAATAACGCAAGTGATTTGTTTAAAATGTTTGAATTGCATTAATAATAAGTGATTATTTACGTTTAGAATTATCCTACCACACTTTTCATAAGTTAAAAAGTGTAGCTTATTTGCCTAATAAATATTTAGTCATTTTACAAGTTAAAATGCAAATCCAAACAATTTAAAAACTAATTATTTTATAATTTTAATAGCAAACAACAGAAGTTAAACCAAATATTAAATTTTCGACGTAAATTTTTATTATAACTATTATCTGATTATTATTTTATAAAAAAACTAAATTAATTTTTCAAACACAAATCTAAACTCCCGTAAATATGGTTGGGAGGACGCATATAGTGTCCTAATTTCTAGAGCAAGTACACAGGCACATTGCATTGATATGTAGATTCAAGTACATGTTTTTACTACTTTATTGGAAGCACTAATATTTAATACTTTTCTTCTTTTTGTCAAAAGAAAGTACATTTTTCTAAATTCAATTATTGAGATAGTTCACTTGAACAAAGTTGGTTGTCTACGTGTATAACTTTAAGGGTTTCTATATAAATTAATAAAACCAATTAAAAATGTATAGTACGTTGTTAACATATGCAATTTAAATATTGACTCCACAAATAGGGCTAAAAATTTAATAAATTTTCTTAAATACTCCTGTTAACTTCTGTATTACTTCTGATAGTATGTAATGTTATGTGTTAGGGCCATTGGGGTGGTCACCCCACAGCACAAAATGGTGTCCACGTGGTTAGCGGCATCGTGGTATGGCAAAAACACGTTATGGTACCATGATGTCGTTGAAATTATAACCAATATGTGTGTTTGTGACCGTTGATGATGTAGCCATTTTAAATTTACTCTTTTTCGTGAAAATACCATCTACACACATTCATCTTTATTCATACCAATAACATCCATTTTGTCTATACTTTTACAATCTTAACTTATTTTCTTACTCTACACTTTTACAATCATTTTGTTTTAGATTTATTGTAATTTGTTGTGGAATTGAGAAAGAGATGATGTGTATGAAAATGGAAGAACTTTCTGTATTATTGCTTTGAAAGAAAACGAATTACAGAATGATTACAATGGAAATGAACTGACTTTTCTTTCTGTTCTAACTACTACTTATATACACATTAGACCATGATTAGTTTGTTTAAGAGTATTAACAAACTATGTGAACATTACATCCTTCACTTATTAAGTATTACATTTTTGACCCCTGAGAATGTGAAGACTGTACAATCACACTCTCACATTCTCCACCTTGATTTCAGTCTTCACCAAATGAATCTGCCACGCTCAGATCCCCCAAACACTCTTCGAACCTCATGCCAGGAATGACTTTTGTCAACATATCAGCATTGTTATCCTACGTATGCACCTTATCCACATTCACTTCCTTTGAGTTAATTACATCTCTAATGAAATGTAACCTTACACTAATGTGTTTGGTCCTCTCATGGTAGGCTTGATTCTTTGACAAATGCAAAGCACTTTGATTGTCACATAACACCAAAGTGTTATTAAACTTCACATCCATTTCTTTCAGAAATCCCTTAAGCAATATAGCCTCTTTTATTGCCTAGATAAGAGATATATATTCAGCCTCAGTTGAAGACAATGCCATAACACGCTGTAAAGATGATATCAACTAACAGTGCACTCCAAAACCTTGAAGATGTAGCCACTGATTGACCTGCCTCTATCCAAATCTTTGGCATAATCTGAATCACTATACCCCAAAATAGTATCAGCATAATCACCTTTGTTCCCAAGTACTAGACCCAACTTCTTTGTACCAATTAAGTACTTCAATATCCATTTAACAGCCCTCTAATGCTCCTTTCTTGGCTTTGACAAGTATCTGCTCACTACACTGGTTGTATAGCACGGATCTGACATGGTGCAAACCATTAGCTACATTAAACTTCCCACTGCACTTGCATATGGCACCTTCAACATTTCTTCCTCCTCAACTTCATTTTTAGGAGAATCTCTACTTGATAACTTAAAATGTGCCCCAATGGGAGTAGAAACAGGTTTACCTTCACTCATGTAGAACCTTTGAAGTACTTTATCAGTATATGCTGACTGAGTAAGCTTCAACTTCCTCTTTGACTTGTCCCTTTCTATCTCCATTCCAAGGATCCTCTTGGCTTGACCAAGCTCCTTCATTTCGAAATTTTCCTTCAACAAATCCTTGGTGGCTCTAATTTCATCGTAATCCTTACATGCTATGAGCATATCGTCTACATACGGCAACAGGTACAAGTACTGCTCTTCTTCATACTGTCTATAATAAACACAGTTATCATAGCTGCTCCTATTGAATCCATGCTCAACAATGTACTCATCAAATTTGAGATACCACCTCCTTGGCGCCTGCTTCAGTCCATAGAGAGACCTTTTCAGAAGACACACTATTTTCAACCCTTTTCCTTCTTCAAATCCAGGAGGCTGTGACATGTAGATTGTGTCTTCCAAGTCTCCATGTAAAAAGGCTGTTTTCACATCAAGTTGTTCAAGTATATAATCCATGCAAGCTGTTAAGGCTAGAATAACTCTGATGGAAGTGCTTTACTACTGGAGAGATGATTTCTGTGTAGTCTTCCCCTTCCTCCTGACTATACCCTTTTGCAACCAACATTGCCTTATATCTTGGCTCACAAACTCCAGGTATTCCATCTTTCACCTTGTAAAGCCATTCACATCTAACTAGTTTCTTTCCTTTTGGCCTTTCTACCAGTTCCCATGTTTTATTTTTGTGTAAGGACCTCATTTCATCTTCCATTGCTTCAACCACCTGTTTCTGTCTGGGGCATTAACTGCTTCTTTATAGGACATGGGCTCACAATTAGCTTCCATCTCTGCCACAATGAATGCAATTGTTGTCAAGTCTTCATTGTCCTTGTTATATGCCTTCTTGTTCTATGTCTGGCAAGTTGATAGGATGTAGCTGGTGACTCTTCTATGTGAACAGTCTGTTGGAATTAGTGTCCAAGTCACAACTAATTTGTAAATATATTGTTATTAGGCTGGATCCTTTTTGGGTGCATGCAATGAATAGTAAAGAGAAAGTAATTAACTTAACATATAATGTTAATTAGTTTGTTAATTTATTATGTTTAATAAATTAATTGGAAACTAAATAATTGATTATATTTGATTAATGAGTTAGTTTGTTAATTTAGTAATAATTAATAAATTAACCAGAAGCTAATAGAAATAATTGAGGAAGTACAGAGGCCAAACTACAATTAGTTGATAGTTAACAGGGCACCCCTTAACCCTTGTTAATGGGACCGACCCTTGAACCCATCCGACATGGGTTTGGGGGTGAATTTCTAGGGTTTTTCAAACCCTATAAATAGGGAGCCCATGCCTGCTTCATTCCTCGCTCATTCGATTCTAAGTTATCTGACGATCACAAGGGATACCAATTGTTGGACTCTGAGATCTGAACTTAGAAAAGTTATAGTTATTTTCTCTTTTGTTCATTGGGTGTGAACAACTAGAGGCGTTCTTGCTTTAGACGCTTGGCATCCGATTCAGAGGCTGTTTGTGGAAGCGTTCTTCGTGGAGAAAATTGCGAACTTTCTCAAGGTTAGTTTTTATTGTTCATCTCTTTATTTTATAATTTGTTGCTTAGCTTTGGTTAGATCCTTTAAGGTTTTACATTCTTGCATGGTTAGGTTATTTAATTTTCCGCAAAGTTTTAAATTAACCTAGCAAGGGTATAGAAAACCCATCAGTGGTATCTGTAGGTCCCGAAAGGTTCCCAAAGTATATAGTTATAAGCTGTAGAGGGGGGGTGAATACAGCACTTTAAAAACTACACACTCTTTTTCTCAATGTTTGTATGTATTATCAACAATTGTTAATTACAAACAAGCTTGAATGCGGAATGGTTCAAGCTGAGATGACAGAATACAACAGTATGTTTTACTAGTCTAAGACAGACTCAAACTAGTATACACTGAATACACTCACTAAGATGCACTCAATGTGTTTACAAGACTTTTAAGGAACAGCTTAGGTAAAACAGCTTTGACACACAGATGCTGATTTACAGAAGACTTGCATGCATGAAGATCACACTTGCACGTTCACTCTTGGTTTAAGCACTTAGCTTTCTTCACATTCTTTCTGACCTTGGAAGCTTCCTTTTATACTCACTTAGAGGATCTAAGAGAAACATCTTCATTGGACGGAATGAAAAAGGAGAAGTCTTGTTTGAAAAGACAATATAACTTTTCTGCACTTTTCTGAAAAGCAGACTTGTCTTCACATGTGCAGAACTTTTGTCTTTTTACTTTGTCTACTGTTGCATTGCCTTTAACTAATTTAGGAATGTCAACTTTGCGTCTTTCTTCCTTGTAAAGGCCTATTTTGATATAAGAAAAAGGTCTGTCACCCTTTTTCAAATAACCTTTTGTCTTCATGTGACAGAACAGCTTGGGCAGGCTGAGCGGTTCTGCTTTCCACTTTGTCTTCGACTTGTAAACTGATCTTGTAGTCAAAAACAATACATGATGACTTGGAAACAAATTCCATAAAGTGTTTAGCCTGTTCACTAAGAACAGGTTCTGTTCACAAAAAACAGAACACTTTAAAAATGCCCAAGCTGCTCAACAGTGTAGAGCAGCGTAGACAGTTTATGTCCAGCCTGATCAGCAGACTGAGCAGCTTGGACAAACTGTCTTGGTTGCAACACATGCAACATATAGAACAGCTTTAGACTGATATTGCAAATCATTTTCAGGTTTCAATAAGGCATATAACAGGCCTTAAATTCGACCTTCAAATGCATCAACAGGTTTGATTATAAAATCTCCCCCTCAGATGTAGAACAGGTTTGACTGAGGCCTTTTTGTGCCTAACAATCTCCCCCTATTTGCAATAACCAGTCCAAGCTAGTCTTGTCAAAAATCACTATATATTTTTACAGTACATTTGCTGAAATAAAATTACAACATTACAGTAAAGTAAAAGATCAGTTTATATATACACTGATTCTTGACTATACTAGAACAACATATGTTCTTACAAAAGTACAACTAATGTGCTAATGTATTTTACAACTAATGTAAAAGCAGAAATTACAACTTATGTAATAATGTACAACTAATGCACAGAATGTACAACTAATGTACAAAATGTTTGGACTGTTTGATTTGGGAGCAAATAATGGCAAGCCTGTCCAACTGATGGACAGCTTCCATTCTTCACCTACCCAGATGGCAGATGGACTTCATTCGACAGGAGGTGGTATCCCTTCTTTGAATCTTTTTACAAGTTCTTCCCTTGTTTCTTCGTGTTCTTCAATTTCAGCTGTAAGAAACATAAAGTTAGAACTTTGAAGTTCACCTCTGTCATAAAAACCTTTCAGCTCTTCCCAGATAGCTGCTCTCCATAGGCTGGACTGACTGAAGGAGGTGGCAATTCTGAAGGCTGCAAGCTGCTTAAGACCAACTTTGTGTAGGTCAGAAGCTCTTTGAAAACATTTCTTCTGAGATAAGGGATCCACAAAAAAATGCCCCTAACTCAGGCTCTTCAATCACTTTGCCATCTTCAAATTCAACTCCTTCAGGCAGGCTGTGGTCAACTCCTTTAATTTCCACAGCATAATCTCCTTGTTCAATCATCATAAGGAGTTCTTCCAGCTCTGTATCCCTCTTTGTTCTCCTGGCCTTTATCTTTGGATGTGTCACAGAGACACCTTCACTTATTTCTTTTGGAATCAGGCCCAGCTCCCTTACTCTTTCCATCAGCTTCTTGATGTATGCCCTGATAGTCTTAGCCGTTTCTGACTTAGACTGGCTCAGGGCAACTGCCAGTTCCACCCATTCCCTGTAACCCATTTGAGCAACATCAGTGTGATCATATGATTCCATTTCAGGGCCTGTTGCACCCATCCTGGTGATCTGAAGTTTCCACTGTGTGCCTTTTCTTGATATGGGAACAGCTTTGACAATTGCTTCCTTGGCAAGCCTTCTAGTAGCAACATCATGAAATTTCTTTCTGGCCAAGTTGTCAAAGTGGAATTTGGCTCTGGCAGATGGTACTGTTGATTTGGTCACAGAGACCTGAGTACCTTTTTCTCCTTCCTTCTCTTTCTCTTCTGCTGATTTCCTGGCAGCTTCCATTATTTTCTTTTGCACCTCCAAGGTAGACATTTTTATTTTCTTTGCTTCTTGGAGGGCAAGAGACTTAGCAGCTTTGGCAGATTCTTCTTCTTTTCTTAACTCTTCAGAGCCTTAAGCTGTTCTTCCCTAAACTCAAAGTACTTGTGCATAGGGAGGCCCATCTCTTTGGCTCTGGCTTTGTGAAACTGTGTATCTGCCTGTTTCTGCTCAATAGGATCCTCAGCTGCCTTTTCTTTGCCTTTAGCTGCTGCTTTAGTGACAGCAGCTTCAGAAGTTTCTTCTTCTTCTTCTTCTTCTAGGATAAGGTGCCTCCTTTTGCTGCTAGGCCTGTCCTCAGGAATGACTTCCTCCCCCTTAGACTGAGCAGGGTTTGGAGAGCCAGCCTGAGTAGGCATAGCAGCTTGAGAAACACCTTCAGCTGCACTTGTTTCTGCTGGTTGATCAGTTTGGGTTGCAGACACTGGTATCTCCTTAGGAGAAGGAATCTTCTCCCCCTTAGACTTAGTCTTCGAGGCAGATGATTTCTCCCCCTTTGAAGGAGATGAGGCAGCGACTTCAACCCCTGGTCTGCCTGAAGACACAAAGTCAGCAGGCTTGCCAGCAGTTTTGGAAGGTTTAGGACCAACAAGGCTGTTCACTAAGTAAGCCAAGTTATCCTTCACCTCACCAAGTTGGGAAAGACAGTTTTGAAGAGAAGAAGCTTGAGAATCAGCAAAAGTGGTCAGCTTAACAATGTTGTCTCTATCAGAAGCTGTGAACAACAAACTTTGGAGCTGTGCAAGATGAAGTTCAAGAGAATCTTGCACATCAGCAAGGTTTGATGACACAGAATTTGATAGAGAGCCCATAAGAGTGTTCAGGCTGGCCAATGTTGAAGGAAGGGTAGTATTGCAAGAAGTGAGAAGAGAGGACAGCTGTTGAGAAATGGCTGTCATAGAGGACACAGAGTCCTGCTGTAAGGAGAGGATAGAGGAGAGAGAGTTGGATACATTTTGCAGCTGTGCAGTGAGTGCAAGCAGCTGTGGAGAGTGGTCAGTTTGGGGAGTGACTGGGGAGGATTCTTTGAACATATCAAAGAAGCCTTTGAGCTGCTCAGACACAGAGTCTGAGATGATGGATGGTAGGGAGTGCATGGTATTTTCCAAAGAACCAACTTTGTTGGTCAGCAATGAAAGCTGATCCTTCAAAGGCAGGTCTTTGGGAGATGGAGGTGTATGGGTAGACTGTTTGGAGTGAGTGGATGGAGAAGATGATGATGAGACTGGTGTTTGAGGATGTGATGGAGAAGGGAGAGAAACTTTGGACAGTAGTTCCATAGCCTGGGCAAAAGTAAGATGGCCCAGGTTAGAGGGATCAAGGGGTCCTTCAGCAGCGGCTGTAGCTGCATCATTAGGAGAAGGGGATGATGTTTGGGGCCTCTCAGATGCTGCTTGTGTTGCAGCACCCTCATGAAGACCAGTGGAGGTTCCCTCTGCAGTGCCTTGGTCTAAAGGCACCTCATCATGGGGAGATGGGATATGCATTTCAACATCAGCAGTGGTGAAACCTGCTGATGGAATTTGCATTGAGGGAGCAGCCTCACCAGAGGGATGGTATGATCCCTGAGGTTCATCAGCTTGGGATATTGGTCCCTCAGCAGCTGTTTGGTGTTGAACAGCTGAATCATGGGGAACAGAAGGTTGAGGCTGAGCTGCTGATTGGTCTATATCAGCAGCGTGGGCACCTCGTGCAGACTCAGGGTGTAAGGAGATATGGGTGGGGGACAGTGTGGACTCAGTGGGGAGCGGAGAGGGCTCCTGTCTTTCAATATCCTCAGCCTGTTGGGAGGCTGGGATAGTTGATGTGGGTATCTCCATTTGTACAACTGGTTCCTGTTGGGAGGAACCAGAGGGTCTAGGCTGACTCAAAGGTGACTCAGGCTGGAGTGAAGCAGGCTCCAAATGAGCTGAACCTTCTCCCAAAATAGGAGAGGCAGCTGGGGTTGCTTCTTTTACAACTGAACCCTGTTGAGAGGGAACAGAGGAGGTGGTTTTCTGGGCTGGTTTCTTTTTGGCTATTGATTTTCTTTGGTAATGGATGGATGATGTGGGTGATTGTGGAGAGGAGAGAGGATCTGTTTGGACTGGATGTGAGACTGGGTCAGGAACAGTGGGGCTGGACTGTTCCATAGTCTCTTGTGCCACAGAGGCACCAGCCACAAAGGCTTCAGGCTCAACAGATGAGCCAGGGTGAGGAATCTGCTCTTCCTCAGCCACAGAGGCTAAGGGAGCAGACTCAGCCTGAGCTGTTTTGGCCTTCTTTTTAGCAGGCCCAGCTTCAGCTGCCATGGTCCTTTTCACAAGCTTGGACCTGGCTTTGGATTTTCCAGTGGGAGCAGCAGTAACTGGATCCACCCTCACAGCAGAGGATCCTTCCACTAAACCCAACAGCCTCCTCATAGGTGTTGATAGAGGAGGCTCATTTGCCAGTACAGGAGTATGAAAAACTCTATTCCCTATGACAGGGAAGGCAGCAGTTTTAAGTAGAGGTTGAGAATGATACAGATGCTCACCACAGACATGGCAGAAGATGAGACTCAGGAACCTGGGATATCGGACAGCAGCTGGTCTTGTCTCTTGCTGCACCAGGTTTCTCATGTGCAAGAAGATCCATTTGGCCATGTCAAGTGTAGTCCCATCCACCAGCTGAAGGACTACAGGCACTTCATCTCTACTAAGTTGGTCAAAGGAACCAACCTTGCTGCTGAATGACATTACCACAGAGGCAAATAAGAAGCTGTAAGTGGGTGACAGCTCCTTCCTGTACAGAGTAGCTCCAACCTTGGGTTCTGCCACACCACAGAAGCTTAGCAGATTGCCCATTTGCTCATTTTCAGGGTGAGGGAGATCATAGTTCTCAGCAACTGGAAGATGAAGAACCTCCCTCAGAAGATCGACTGTAATCTCAATGGTTTGAGTCCCATTGAGAATAGTACCTTTGATAACCTGAGTGTTTGGATTGTAGGAGCAGGTATACCAGAACTCGTATACCATCTCCTGGTACAGGAAACCAGGAGATGCAGTCAGTGCATAGTTCAACGGATGAACTTGCAGAAATTCCACCATTCGGTCGTAACCCTTCCCCACATAGTTTTTGGGGATAGTGAGGTTTGCAATGTAGTTGGTGGGCTTGAGGGTCAGCATCGTGGTGACAGAAGGATGTTTAACAACATCCTCACCAACGAAGACTGGTAGAAAGGGATTTGGTCTGTGAGCCATTTGGGAATTTTGAAGGTTTGGGGAAGCAAAAGACACT
The DNA here is from genome assembly GCA_020465985.1 of Centrapalus pauciflorus. NCBI lineage: Eukaryota > Viridiplantae > Streptophyta > Magnoliopsida > Asterales > Asteraceae > Centrapalus > Centrapalus pauciflorus. Next base: position 130,256 of record JAANYP010006088.1, read on the forward strand.
TAGTCGATTTTAGGGTTCTTGAGGATTTCTGGAAATGATGAGGAAGACGAAGATGAAACAGTATGTTGGTATTTATAGGATTTGAATGTTCGTGTGTATGAGAGAGAAAAGGTTTGGGCGGTTTGATTTGAAATGTTTGTTAACGGAAAACGGAACGGTTGTCCATGTCAGAAACATTTGTCAGACCACTTGACCTTTTTGATCACTAACACACGTAACACACATTATCCGCAGTAATTAAGTTAAATAAAACATAAATTAAATAACTTAATTATGAAGAAAGGTAATTAAACTGCTGGTCTACGCTGATGGTCAAACCTGTGATGATCAGGGTCAACAAGGTTCTCAGTCTTCAAGCTGTTCGTCCTTCAAACTGTTCCTTCAGCCTGCTCTCCTTTGTGAGAACAGGTTGTGTTCAATAGATGAACAGGTTACAGTATGAAGAAGTGAACAGGTTGAAGACTGAACCATCAGAGCAGGCTGGACGAATAAACAGGTTAAACTGTTTTTGTTCAGCCTGTTGTATGCTCAAGCTGTTTAAGTTTTTCAGACAAATAACTAAGTACAGAACATGTATAACCTGTTCTGTCTAAGCTGTTCAGAAAAACTTGAGCAGTGTGAAACATACAAATTATTAGACCTTTGAGAGACACTTAGTCACTCTTGTTTAACATGCCCAGCTTGCTGACAAGGTAATTAAACCTTGTTTCATCCAGAGGTTTGGTGAAAATGTCTGCAAGCTGTTCATTTGTGGAAATAAAACTTACCTCCACATTACCTTTTTGAATGTGATCCCTGATGAAGTGATGTCTGACTTCAATATGCTTTGTTCTGGAGTGAAATACTGGATTGTTGGAGATGGCTATGGCACTTGTGTTATCACACAGAATAGGAGTTTTCCTATACACAAGCCCATAGTCTTCAAGCTGATGCTGCATCCACAGAATCTGCCCACAGCAGCTTCCAGCAGCAATGTATTCAGCTTCAGCAGTAGAAGTGGACACTGAGTTCTGCTTTTTGCTACTCCAACTGATCAACTTTCCACCAAGGAGTTGACATCCACCTGTTGTGCTTTTCCTATCTAACCTGCAGCCTGCAAAATCAGAATCTGAATAGCCTGTTAGTTCAAGACTTGAGTCTTTGGGATACCAAAGACCCAAACCTGGAGTACCCTTCAGGTATCTGAAGATTCTTTTAACAGCTGCTAGATGTGATTCCTTTGGATCAGCTTGGAACCTAGCACATAAACAGGTGGCAAACATAATATCAGGTCTACTAGCAGTCAAGTATAGCAAACTCCCAATCATGCCTCTGTAAGCTGTTA